>JAUOZQ010000708.1:0-26358 GCA_030710315.1 Anomotaenia brevis | reverse complement strand
AGAAAGTGTGTTTGTTAATTGGTGTATGGATGGGTTTACTGTGCGGTTGGGGGAGGGGGTACTGGGTGGGGACATTAGCTCGGGTATTAAGAAGGCAGGCGACTGTCCGCAGGCACAGGGAAGTTAACGCCATCCGGAAAGGGCCTCTGACGTCATTGATTAATTTTTATCTAAGTAAATTGTTTGATTCACTACCACAATTACATTAGAACTCATGCCAGCAAGAGTTCATCTTATTCCGAATCGGGCGGTTTATTGCTTCTTTTACATAAAACATTTTCGAGAGCAATATAAGAGCAGAATTTAAGTTAAAATCACCTTAACGCTGGCTGGTTACAAATAACAAAGGACACTAGTTACGCTAGTGAACTTCAAACTAGGAGACTTAGGCACAACAAATTACTGAGCATGAGTATCAACGACGGTTTTACAGACGTTGCGTTTTATCCGGGAACAGTTGCATGATGTCCATTCCCTACGATCCCGTCGAGGCTCCGGATAAATGTGCCTCTTCGCTGGTTCAACCAGGTAACCCTCGGTCAGAAAGCTGCGCATGAAAAGTCGAATCGACTCAAAGAGAACCAATGCCTTTCTGTGTCGCTCCTTGCCAGATAGGGCTATCGCTGTTGAAGTAAATTCCGATCGAGGTAACCAGAGCAGATATAACTGACTTCTCTTCGTCATCAAACTCGCCATTATAATCCACACCTAGTTGTAAATAAAGAAGCACTTATTAAAAATAAATAAGCGATTATTAGGAGAGATACTGGAAAAATGTTGACTTGCAAGGTTTAATTAAAAAGAGATTCACGATGGTTGCGTGGTCAGCGTTACCGCTACTAACTGTTCCTTCAAGTCCACAGCAAGACGACGCAGTAGCTGCGAATGTACACCCTCCGAGGAGCTAATAAATCGGTAGGCCGAGTACCTTGATTGGCCTTTGCGCAGGTTAGTGCTTCGCAACGCTTGAATAATGAGTCTGCACAGCATTGCTGACTCGAGCATCATCACCTGGTGACGTAAACTGAACGGATCTGCACGCATGAAAGCAAGGGCTAATTAAGTCATCGCAATCATTGAAATTAATGGAAAATGGAAAATAGCGTTTGTGCGTGAAACCCGGCTCCTTTAATAATTGCTCAAATCATTGGCCAATGCTCTGGCCAATTAGTGCTGTCGGTAAATCGCGGTCAGCTAATTGGGAGGAAGGGAGAATCCCTTAACAACTCTTTAAACAGAAATAGAATTACAAATGAAAAAGTACATGTCAGATTTTTATTGATTTATCATCGAAGAAGAGCCAGCCATGCCAGAATTAGCCATTGCGAGCGATAAAACTCAGCTTCCTGCATGTATAATTAGTCTTCGGGAATTGCAATTACCATTTACATAAGATAAAATAAAGATATTATCTTATTAATTTTTTGATAAGGTCAACAGTTACTTGCTGGGATTCCAATGAAAACTCAAATTGTTATTCTTAATTTATGACTGTTTTGGCTTCCTATCAAACAAAAGCCCTGCTCCATTTAAACAAGCGCCCATAGTTGAAGAGTTGATTAGCCAGCTATGATTAGCGAAGCGCAGCTTTCGAAACTTCTTAAAAGCAATAAGAGTAGTCATCCCTGTTTGTTTGGTGCTTTGTTGTTAAAAATACTAATATATCTCATCTACCGGCTTTGTGTAGCATCATAAAAGAGCCACTAGAGAATGAGCTACTCTGACCGCTACAACTCAGTTTCTTGCATGCATAATTCGCCTTTGGAGGGTTTGATCAGGTGGGCCCATCAATATTTCTACAAACCCCCTCCCATTCAAGCGATCCCCGTGACTCCTAGGTAAGGAATTCCCTACCTTTGAGATTTATCTCAACAACAACGGTTTGCATACCTGCCTGCGGATAAAGGGGACTCCTCGCTTATGCTCTGCCAATCCACCTCTGATGTCGATAGAAATCACTCGATTCTTAGCTGCACTTTGCGCTGCCTTCCATAATCTGTAAGCTAAATGGTGTAGTTACACCATGGAGGCACATCTATTGCTTCAAACTGTCGGAATTTAATTCAAAGGAAAGAAATAACAAACATGAAGACGTAGAGCGTCATTATAGGTTACCAGCTTGACTAGAGTGAAATCGAACTTTTTCGTCATTTTTGTGGTTTCTGGCATTCCTTTTATATAGGAGTGAATTAATTTGTGGGCTTAAGTCCACTTCGGAGCAAGAGTTGCATACATTTCTTCGAAAGCCCAAAAAATAGTCGCTCCTTTTATTCTATTGACACTAAATTAAGTTATCTGGCTCCATCTTAAACGCCTGTTTTGCATGTTCGCAAAAAATCTGCTATTCTTTTAAAGGAATTGAAAAAAGAGAAAGGCTTGCTTCAAATTGATTACAAGTTACCAAAAGCAGAATTAAGACCCTTTTTACTGCTAAACTAAAAAGAACTTAATCTACGTTCGTACTGAGAACAAAATTAGAACGGTTTTTGGTATCCTAGGGAGAATTTAGTGAGACTTCTGCCTTCTGGCAATCGTCAATTCGAAAAATCTCCTAGAGAGGTCTGGACATGAGTAAACAATATCACCGTTTTTCGTTACTCTAAAAACATTCCTAGAAGGGTGTGTTGAACACTTCTTCAATTTCCTGCATCTTTCATAGCCCTATCCAAACTGACATATTGGGTTATTGAAAACAAGACCCGTTTTAGAGAGATTAGAGGTTTGAAGGATCGACCGAACCACAGAGTGAGAGAGTTGGGTGATGTGGTTGGTGGCTCGTGTGCGACTCAGCTTGTCCTCGCAGTGGCATGGCGTGAGCAACGTGTGTTTAAATTATCCGAATCAGCAATACAAAACGAGGTGCATTTGAATTGCTACTATTATGGCTCCAAATAGGTCACTCATAGAACCATAAGGAATTTGTTTATTCAAAATTATTATTGGTGATAAAGTGATTGTCAAGAAGTCTCTTTTAATGAATAGAATTTATTAAATCTGCATGCTACCTGCCATTATGTTTGCTGAGCATTAATGTAATTAAAATTAATCCATTTTCGATAAAAGTGCAAACGAAGCTGTTATTGTATTCAAAATGATGCACAGCAATCACAATTTTACTTTAGGGACAATCTAACCAACATTATTTCATGTAAATAAGTAGACGGAAGCGACATGGATTCGATTCTCCTGGATAATTACTTACTGCTTAGGAGGTAGTGAAACGATTGATGCTACAAAATCCAAGGACCCTTCATGAGCGGTTGTGGCTACAATTAAGGAAAGGCAAGTTCATTATCGTACGTAATCTGCACTCCGAGAGAATGAAGAATCGTTCCAGACATGGAGGGGAGTTACCATCACACACAGAAAGTGATCTTGGCTTTTCTGAGGAGAGTTGAAACCTTCAATTTGCCGGTATGCCGATTCCTCCATGACGTCATGCATTTCGTCGAACAAACTGGAGTTAGCTCTACCACTGAGATGTCAGGTGGAATAGCACCTTGTAGTTCACAGAAGGGCAACTCGTGAAGTTGACGCTATTGCATTTCTGCGTATCTTTTATCGAATCAAAAATTCGTTCTTAAAGACCATGTTATAAAAGCGTAGAAATATACAGGGAGGGAATTGCCTATAATTTGACAGCAGTAAATGGGAGTTCATGCTTTTATAAGCTGTACATACGCATTTTGTCAAAATAGATTCCCTGGATTTTATGATTCACCTCCTGGAAACATAGTGTTTCTTTTAAAAAAAAGGGAATTTACAATATGAAGTTACGCTTTCTTTAATAAAAGTCTGGTCAAATTCAGAAAATCTAAAGGAATGAGTTGGTACAATGATCTTCCTATTAGCGCCTTAGGTGGTTCATTAGAACCCTACCTGGTGATTCTGAAGAAGAACATTTTGCATATATTCACCACTGATCTATGCTTCGAATTCGCAGTGATTGTAACTGATATTGAGGGCGCGGTGCTGCATTAGGTTGTTGAAGCCTTGTGTAGTTTCTGGATGAAAGAGGAGGAAAGGCAGATTCGATTTGACGGCAGCAGAACTGATTGGTCTGTAAAATGTATTAACTTAGAAAGAGACCTCGAGTGATCTTTAAGAATTAGGGACTAAAAAATGTAATGCCTATGAAAGCGCCAATTCTGTTATTCGGTGCGTAGCATCTCACGGAAAAGCTCCTTTTATAAAAGCGAATTCACGCCATTGTAGCGAAGGCGTATTTAATAAGTATTTTTGATTTTAAACAAGATAAGCAGACAGTCTAGTTAAAAGCAAGCAAAAAACATTGAAAGGCGGTTGAAAAGTGCTTTATTGAGCGGTTTTTATGCTTCGGTTTATTTTTTTAGAATCACTATGATGCTACAATATCCAATTGAATTATCACATTACATTACCATCGCTTTTTCTACATCTGTTAGCCTAGGAGTGACCTTGAAAAATTCTAGGATTCATCAGTTTGTGTGATTTCGTTCGTCTGAAATACTTCGAATCTCAGCAATTAACGCTTTTGACTACAATGAATTTGATGCTTGTTCACTTTATTCTTCCATCGTTAGTTTTGTGGTTCTTGCAGTTCCTTTCTGCGCTGTAGCTAAGACTGAAATCTAGAGAAATATCACATTTCCGAGGACTGTATTGGCAAAAATCCAAGTTAATTTTGGTGTGTGTTTAATTTTACATTACTATGGGTCATACCTACAGCAGTACTAGAATAGCAACAACTGGTGCTTTAGAGTAGGTTGATCTGATGCTTGAACACAAAAGAGGTGATAAGAGGAATACTTGTTTCTGATAAATGGGTGTGCGAGTCGTATTCATGCGTATTTTCTGCCAGACGGAAGCTCGCCACATGATTCTGGTACTGAGGTACTTTTGCGACAACGTGCCTCGACAACGACTGAATTGTCTGATATTCACCGGCCCAGAAGTGGTGACAACGACGGAGAGGAAGCCGTCCTCTCTCCCTGGCGACAAATAGCACCGATGCTTTGGAGAAATAGGATAAGATCTAGAGCTTATTTTTGGCCAGATCTCGTCTTCGTTTGCTCTAAAAACGAACACTATATCAATCTGGGGAGTTTCGTCATTGCAACCGGCGAGGCTGGGCAGTGGACGAGCATCCCCTTTCACATCGACTCACATCGGGATCGCATCTTCCAGCACCTCCTCAGGGCAAACAGACATTTTGTCTTTGATGAGGCTTTAAGTCATTTGAACATGGCTTTTTGATGGTGACAGCCAATGCGCTGAAATAGAGATAGTCGAAAAAGCAGAAGTGGGTGGATTGAGCTCTAAGGCATAAATTATTTCAATTTGTATAGCATCTTAACAAAATCCAAGGTGACTCAACAAAAACGACCCGAGGGATTCAAGAAATTTCGGAGAGTCGCTGTTGTATTTACTGCTTGATCAATTCAGCTCTATTAAATTTGTTTAACAGTAACAAACAAAATATTCTCTGTCACTCAATATTATGTTAAATTCATTCGAATTATAATTGCCTTCCTGAGCGATGGTAGGCCTTGCGATAATATAAAGGAAGTGTGCACTAGTTATTCATAGCTTGAAGGCAAGGATGTTTGGGGCTTCCATAATCGGCTCTTCCTTCGAAAGCAACAAAATCATTTGAACTTATCACAATAAGATTGTTTGCACACTGTGACAGATGTAAATATAGGCAGAGCACGAATGTGAGCTTTGAAAGTAAACACTTTGGTCTTAATTTGCATCATATTCAGTTATTAAATTTGATCCTATCGAATTATTCCCCTAAGGGAGGAAGAGAGCTGGTCAAGGCCTCTCCTCAAAGGGAAGCGTTTCTGGCTCCTTTGGCACAAAATGGGGACGTTCAAAAAATGTTTATTTTCTTGTCTATATTAGGCCTGTACCGGAGCAGCATTGTCAACCTCTGAACGCAAAAAGCGGCTATTGGCGAAAGACTGATTAGCAACTTTGACAAGCTTCAGTGAATGGATGTCTTAGTCAAGTATTCCTTATATCTATTTCGATTTGATAATCAATTTCGAAATGGGATTGGACAGCTGAAATAACTTAGAGAAGTGCATTTTATCCTTGGAATGCGTGCATATATATCAACTTGTTTCTCAACGAAGCTGCTATTGATTAAGTGCCTTCTCAGGAGGATGTCTCCTGTTAATAAATCGTCTTTGACGGAATAGCCGTTGCCCTTTGTGGCAGATCAAGTAGCGATACAGTGTTTTTTGCATCCTCAGTAATTTGAACTTGTGCCTTTGAGAACATGGAAGAAATAGCACATTTCATGGAAGCCATTCTTGAAGTACATCTTGAGAAACCATTGAACCACACTTCCATGATAATGGTGTTTCGTTCATACTTTTCGGACGAACCCGCCAAAGAACAACTTTTGTATCCTAGCAGAGCAAATTCAACTGACGGTAGTCATTATTTTAAGATAATTTGCATATTAGTCCTAGCAGCTTCGCCTTGCCCATCATTTGTTCAGTTGACTTGGGATTTTAAGTTGAAAATCCGCGTCGAATCAATTGCTTCGACTGATTTGAACTATGCATCAAACAAAGAGATTCAAATTTCATCTCCCCTTTTAATTTTTCCGAAATTTTTTTTTCTTTCGCTTTTTCAATCGTCTATGGAGAGGTTTTACTTCAACGTTCAACATAACGCTTGATGAATTCAGCTTCACAATGATAGGAAGAGCCCATATCGGAGAATCAAAAAGCGACGTCGCTATGAACGCTTGGCCGCCACAAGCCAGTTATCCCTGTGGTATTCAATACTCTTCCCTGCTAATACAAGCTGGGTGAGGCCTGGTAAGGCCTATATACAGGGTTGGTACGAACTAGGGTTGTATCAACTTCAGACAACTTTCCCGACACCTCTTGCCTGTGTAATGGGCTATCAGTCTTGCTGTTCAATTACGGATCATTTACTTACAATATCATGTTTGTCTTCCGTCTCTGAATCTGTATTAATAGTTATATGAATCTGTTTCCCAGTCTAAATTAACTGAATTTATTTCCTATTGAGTTTTGACTATTTCCTTCAACCGTTCTCAAAATATCGGCCCTTTCATTAAAAAGAATTGTTTTCTTCAAGAGCGCCTATATGAAACCGGTTATATGGACCAGGGAGCGAGGTAAACATGGAAGCCTCTTAGCACTTATACTCGATATTTTTAATTTAGGAAAAACTATCTATTTGATCAATCAGTGAAAGTAAATACCACCTCTTTACTAAAATGTCGATTTGCTTCCAAGGTTGAATTCCGTGTTCTGCAAAGTGGCCATAATACCAGTGAATAAATGCAAGGCAATATGCAATTAACTGTATCTGTCATTGTGTTCACGATCATCACATTAATTGAATGTTAATATCCACCTATGAACATAAATCGTGCATTTATGATCTTTAGATATTTAGTTAATGCTAGTCGCCGAATCTCAAAGGTGATGGCCTGGGTAATTCAGTGAAAATGAAGATTTCGCCCTCTATGAAGACGAAGATCGAACCGGTTGGCGTCCATTTGAGTTTGGTCGTGAATTTCGTGAAGAAGTTTAACTTGCTTTATCAGCTAAAGAATTGGCAATTACGATAAGTTCAAACCACAAAATTGCAATCAAGCAACCTTTTTTTAAAGGAACATCGCTAAAAAATGACGTGTAAAAATCAAGCACAATTGATCTTCCTTTGGTCCATTCACTTTATTCGTGCGACTTTTAAGCACACATCTAGCACTTTTAAAAAGGGTGAGCATTTCAAATTTCGCAGTCTCGGGATGATTACACTAGAAATACAACTTGATTTTTCTGGAGAAAGTATAAATAAAAAAATTGGCTCATTAAGAAATTTCAACCTAATGTAGCTCTATGGATTTTGACTAGTGCATTCCATCATCAAGATCACGATTGAAGTATTTTGCAAACACAAAATGGCAAAAGTCTATTTTAAAACCACTAAGTATGATAATGAAGATAGTAATAAATAAAATTCCGTTAATACCACGAAAATTGCCAGAATTCAATTAAAATAAATTAAGCAACTCATTATTGTTTAAATAAACGATCTTATGAATTATATAAACAACCCCAGTATGATTTATACCCTCACAATCAGTCATAATGTTTAATTAGGATTTCGTTTATTTTCTGACATTTACAAATATGACGTTTTGCAGTTACTTGTTAGACAGGCATTATAAAGCATAGTTATAATTTCTGCTTATACGGACAGGAACCGCCTTTGTATTCGTGTTCATCGATAAATCTTAACTGTTTGATTAGAGTAGGTAAGGGGCTGAAAGAAGACCTTTCCAAAATTTTGCAGAGCTGCTTCTGTTGCAATGGTATTGCATAGAGCCAATTGCAGCATCAAACTCATCAAGTGGTTAGAAAATTGAATCCTTAAGTCCGATTACACTTCATTCAGAAAACGTGAAGTGCTAAATCGAATTGTTTTTTTGTGAGAGGAAACGACGGAGGTTTAGTAATGTAGTGAGCGTAAGCAATGACATTTTAAATGCTATCTAAAACTACCTGAATCGTTCACTTGACAAGGACTTGTTTCGAAATGACTTACAGATAAACTGAAATGTGACAAGGAATCAGCTCTATTAAATACCAACCCAGCAATCTATTTTAAACTGTAATGTTCACACTATTAACAGTCGAGGACACACCTCCCTTTTGGTCAAAAGACCTTGGAAAATGTAATATTTGAAGATGTATAGACTCCAGAACATATTAGGGCTCGATTAATGTGTCAAATAAAGAAAATGTTCGATGTATGTGTCGGAGCCCAAGAATCGACACCAAAAAAAGCTATAATGCTTGTCCACTGAATCATGACCTTCATTGAATGCAATAATTATATCGCGTACAATATGCTACTTATTTCTTTAAGTATATTGAAGTAAAATAAGGACTGACAGAAGGGACTTGTAAGTGGACAAATTGATAAATGTAAATGTCCCAGTGCCTTTGGGTCTAAAAATGAAATTGAAACAAGAGAAGAAGAGATTTTCGTCAACAAGTCTCCCCTGCTGCAGGGGGAAAATACACCATTGAGGACGACGCTTCGACCAAACGGACTGCAACTCACCTTTTTCGTATTTTATCGTTATTCAATGGTGAGTACCGAAGCAACTTCCCACTTTGCGTCCCTTTTTGGCTGGCTCCCATTACTGGGGATCTAAATTAAAATTACATTAAATTAAATTAAAATAAAAAAAACAGTTCTTGAGCTGCACTTAAAATCCGAGGCTGTTTTGTGGAGAGGGAAGAGGTAAGAAGTAATGAGACAAGGCAGATACATTCCGGCTTGAAACTATTTCGCGAAATGACCCAGCTCAAGATCAAGTAGATGAACTTGGCATCCTATACCCACTTTGCCCAACTACGAAGGGCATATTGAATCACTGTTTTAGGGAGCAGTGATACAAGGGACTAGGCCTCCTGTGATGATGCAGTTTTTCTACTTTATGTATCAGCCCTTCGGTAGGCCTCATCAGTCTTCACCCTTCGTCTGTAGAAGAGTCTCGCAAAATTTGTTAATTCTTTGGAATAAGGGGACGAAACTGGCAGGATTCATTTTTTGTTACCTTTTAATTTGACTGCACCATGAATAAGCTGTAGATTGAACAACGTGAGAATTTGCGATCCACTTTAATAAAATTTCTTATTCCATTGTTGTTCAACTATTCGGCTTCATAAATATAAGAACATTTTTCTCCCAAATCAAATATTTTAATACTCATTTTGCGACAAAGTGGCATGAGAACATTCAAAGGCCGTGCGAAAAATGTGTTTTCTACCCATTTTTAAATTTATTGTCTAATAAAATGAATGATTTAAATATACAATTTGTTCTGATTTATTACGGTAATTTGATAGTTAAATTTTTTCAGAAACGCTAGTTTTTACAGCGATCCAGGATACCCATGGGGAAATACATTGCCTTAAACCTCACAATACTGAGGAAACTGACGAATGCTTCCTCTGTACGAAATCCACTAGTAAATGACACGCGTTTCAAATATCCAGTCATCATCTATTTTTAAAGTGCACCTGTTTATTTATATATTTTTCAATCTCATCCGAGTTTCGGCAATGCTAAAATTTTTTGCTACAGGCAATTCCTTTGCCTTAATAGACTTAAGCATTTGTTCAATACTATATGGGTACTTACTGGATGGTTTAAATAGTCTAATTCAGTCTGCCTGTTCTCACAATACTTAGTGCAGGCACATATACCCAAATGATTCATTCCCATTGAAGTAGCAATCGAGAAAAACATTGTTATGATAAATTTTCTGCAGTTTAAAAAGTTGAATAAAAATGCAAAAACTATTTCATTTATCTAAATGCTGTTCAACTTTGCAGACTGTGTGGTAATGCCTATATTCCAGTCCAGAGGTTTGTCCAATTTGACTTGTAAACTTTAATTAAAACCGGTATTCTGCTTTTATTTTGTTTAAAAGTCTACTGGAAGGGGTTGGGTATGGGGGGGTAAATTATAACGGTTAAAACAAATTAGAATACTTTCAAGTTGCAGAAAAGCAGAGAGGCTATAGAAATAGCGAGAATCCTAATTTAACTTCTTTTTATTACATTTATTTCCAAAATAACCAAAAACCAAATAAATCAAATGTTTTTTTGAATTCCGGTCGCTTTTACAGCTATATTGCTAGCTACTTTTGAGTGTCATGAGAACTTTAGATGATTTATCGTTTTATGAGTCTGCTATCTTACAAAATGTTTAGCAGCTGAATAGACTGTGGAGGAATCTTCCAAACGCACCTTTAATAAGAAAGATTTTGCATGAGTTAAAAGCTCGAAGTGCCAAAAATGTGGAGAGAACCGAGAGAAGTCAAGGAAATGGCTACCGGCGCTTATATATTTCAACTTCTCAAGGGAGGCTAAGGATTCCAGGAAATGCTGTTTGGTTGGAAAGATGTTAAGAAGGTGGGTAAATACGACCATTTCTGTAACAAACTTCATTTTAGCAAAAAATGGTATCAAATTCCTCTTATATGGGATCTTGCTCCCGCATAATGGGCATAGTCAACATATTGTCGCAGTAGTCGAATTTGAATCTGCTCTTAGCACGTTCCTTTAATTTCATCAACACTTTTTTATATAAATTGCCACCACACGTACATGACCTGCCTGATCGCTAGTAAAAAATGCATTTAGCATGTCAACTGGCCCTTTTCCATTTTTATTCGATGCTTCAAATTATAAGGTCATATGCTTCTTGGTGGATTAGGATGATAGCACAAGCTAATACAGTCAAAAATCAATCGATCAACCGATCGGTAGTTATAAGGAGATTAGACAAACCTCGGCTGTTGGTATTTGTTTTTAAGAGTTCTAATACAGTAAGTAATAAGTATTGACTGAAGAGATAAGATTGAGAACGGTAGTGGCAAAGTGCAAGAACGGAATTGACTACATCCTGCACTTTAGAACGGTGGCATGTCACTGCCATTCAGTCTTATCATTGGAGAAGAAGTTGGTTTCGCAACTATGAAGTCCGTACCTTCTTCATAGAAAACTCTGCTATCATAAAGGTCTTCGTCTTAAGCTCTTTCGTCGCTGGGTTATGTTGCAATGCAATATAAGTACTAAACTCACTCTCGGGATTGGTGTTCTCTTCAACTTGACGAAATTTCTAGATCGTTGTTTTGATGACATATAGTGTGTGACTGTAAAAGAATTGCCACGTTTACAAGGCTTCATCAACAGTAGTAAGCTCCAATCAAGTTACGCGAACATTACCTTAAGTTTTTAGGCATTAAAGCTAAAATTTAGCTGAATAATGACAAAAACCCGCAAATTGTTGTTCCTTTTAAAGCCAACTGAGTTTAGTTGGCATCTGAAGAAGCTTATAATTTTTGTCTGAAAAATCCTTATTCTTGCGTTGATATATGCACTTCTCTCCTCCTTTCTCGCCAACCTGTTTCACCATTTTCGGACGGACGACCTCTAAATGATAACTGAGAAGAACCTCATCTTTTGACAAATTTATAACTGTTGTAGATCGTGGCAGTGTCTTAAAGGAGAAATACCTCAGCCACAGGAGACGTGAAGGGAACTTCTTGGCTCAAAGGTTCTTCTTCAACCTGGTGGGATCACCAAGAAATCAGTCCCTTTTAGCTGATACCAACTAATGCTCGGATATAACGCCAGCAAAGGAGACGTTTGAACCAAGCTTCGTGGAGGAAAAAAAGACCTTTTATGGTGAATGGAACAGGGTTAATCTTGGATCGAGACAACATACGACCCCTCCCTTGCAGAGCAAGAGTCGCACAAAAAGTCAAAGAAAAAGTGGGTTGGTATTAAAATCGTCGTCGACCTTTCTCTCTCGACCTCGCTCTTTATTCAATCTGCCATTTGTTACTTAGCCTTTGAAATTATAATACGAATCAGCTTTTACAACAGCATGTGAAGCAAAAACTAACATTTTTGAGTACTTCAAATTGAAAGCGAAACGAATTTGCAGTAAAGGAGACATAATTAAATCAGTAAAGGGATGGAGAGAAGTCAAGGTTAATTATTGAAAGTCAATCGACGATTGAATCTTAGGTACAAAAAATGTAGCCATATGTTTTGATTAATCGAAAATCAAGCAGAACCAACAGGCTGACCTAAAAGTTGTTCTGCTCAAGCCTGTGTTTACAATGACGTTTGTGCCTAGGCAAACGAATTTTTGATCCATTAAGGCAAACGACAATATTGGCCTCGACTGTCTCACAATGGGACCAGTTCGGGGATGCTGTGTGGAGCACTTTAGGTAGGGTCATACAATTCGGTCATTTCAAAGTTAGACGATAATCCTGATATGGTTTGAAACAGTTAAATGGCATGAATGCATCTAACACTCAAACCGGGTATTAACCATAACCGGCCATTTACAATTTAATCCTTTTCAACAATAAACGGAGGTTGCCACCAGCTTAACCTTTTGAAGCAGGGAGAAAGAATGTGGGATTTCTGACTGGTAGTCTAACCTAAAGCCCCTCAACCACAAATAATGTTCTTCAGAGTTTTGCTCATTCAAAGGCAAAGCTAACATTCTACACGGATGAATGCTAGCAGCCCTTTCAGCTTTTCAGCTACGCAGCTACGACGTCTGTTCTAGATCAGTGCCGATCAACAGTTTTGATTTCCTCGTGATAATATTTTAATAATTTCAATTTACTCAAGATGTATAATGTAACGAATAGCTGGAGATATCCGAAAACTTCAAAGGCAGCAGCTGCAGCAATGCCTTCATTTGAGAAAGCATTTAGTTATCCATTTTCCATAAGAATTTCGAGTTGATCATGGTGGCCTGGTTTTGAGGTATCATTTAAAAACCAACTCGATGAAAATCTGGGTAATTATAGCACTTATGTTCATTTGGAACTCACTAAATATAGAGAAATTCTATCAGCTTAATCTTACAATTTTTAACACAAAATCCTAAGCGGTAAAATTGTAGCTTTCAGATAAACTCCCAGCTTGCAGTGGAAATTAGGATGTGATAAAAATCGGATTGAAAACTGACAGAAGCAGAAGAAGTTATATCTTGAGCAACCTGTTATGGCTGCCTGGGCAAAATAAAATTCCTTTTGAAATAAAGATTTTTTATTCAGATAAACCCTTTTGTTCTCTTCGTTTCTAAAGGATAATTTCAGATTTTAATCAAGCAACCAACGAAGAGCCATAAGGAGCTAAGAATAAAATAAAAATTTGCGAATTCAATTTAATTGAAAGCAAAAAGTTACTAAATTAAGCATCAAAGACCTCTATCACAATTTCGTTAGGCAAGGGCGTAACTAGGGTGTATTAGATCGATGGGTTATAGTTTTTTGAAAATATAAATTCGATTTGTAATGAGGCTTTGGCCTAAACCTTTATTTCAATTTCGAAAAATATAATGTGCATTTCCGGGCCCAGAAGTGTCACGTGTTCTGGTCGAATAGCTTTCACAAATCCAGATTCTAATCATCTAAGTTTCGTTAAAACTGTATGCAGCGTCTGCGATCATCCAAGTAAGAGCAATGAGACTGCACATGAAATGTGCTGCAGGGATACTACAAATATGAAATATGAAACAATCGAATATCCATGAAAGCATTCAGACGCTCACATTCCTCACATTGAGGAAGGAAGCGGAGATGACTGAGAAACCTGGAAGCAACTGGTCTAGATACCTCAATCCTGAGTGGTTTCCTCTTAATTTAGCAATGTGTATGCCTGGCATTTGGCTAAAAGAACCTTAATTATCTTTCAAGAATAAAATCATTATTACATAGGTTTTAGTAAATAGTAAGTTCAAAAACACTTCATTGTCTGAATGATACAAATCGTAGTCTGAACCTATATTGTCGAGAAAAGACGCGTTATCATTGACTGAAACAGATGTAAACGAATGAATGACGTAAACTAACCCTGTTGGTCGTTTTCGTCAAGGGAAGTAAGCTCAGGTAGCTGCTTAGTTATACACGAAATTGGAATTGTTATCTCAAACAAATGCAACTACACTCTGAGATAAAACCTGGCAAGGTAAATGCCGCCATTGACTTAAATTGATATATTTAAATCTCCCTGGTGGTCAATTTTTGAATATACTTCAATATCAATTTGAGAATATTATCACTTTTTCTAATCATAGAGCAAGATCGACCCAGTGCAGATACGCCAGTTCATTAACACTGCTGAGGCTGCTGTCTCTGTTCTTGTACTCCGTTCCCATATAGTCGATATATTACATGTCTTACGTAAGCCCAAGTTCTTGGTAGTTTATTGCGATCCTTCCTGAATGTTCAATCGATGGCGATCTAGTATCTACTATAAAACGCATTTGACACTTATCTCACGATTCCTTAATTGGCCAAAAGATCACTTGGTGGCAAATTTGCATCGACGTAGCTGAAGAGCTCAGCTGATTAAAGGGCATATAACACTAAAACGTGTATTTGCCTAATTGCTCAATAGTTCTTCGCAAGACTGCTTATTCTAATATGGCATTTTCCTCAAATTTTAACTTAATCAGATGTCACCCGAGCACCGACCAGATAAAACGATTCAACTAAGCTATTGGTGGCAAACTTCGATCTTTGGCCTTACATTTTTCTTTTAACATGCTCCTAATTAAGGGTTCATCTCAATACAAATGGCATAAGCCCTTCTAATGATAAACTACCCAGAATAGTGGAAGCAAGCAGTGTCCATCTATGTGCTCATGATTTTTCCCCCATAATGGAAGTTGTATGTAGAAGTTCCACCTCATAATAACGCATTTCAGGACAAACTGCTACATTTTCACAAATATATGCATTACCTTGATAGACAATGAGACTTTGTGAAGTCAAGGAATTTAATTTTCCTTCAACGGATGGCAATTAATTTGCCTTCGAATTTTGTTACCACGCAGACTAAGCATTAGTAGATATCACAGGCTCAGTGCTTTCTACACAGTCAAATTGAGTTGCTTTCAAGGCGATTGCGCGCTCTTTTGATGCAGAAACCTCAAACGCTTTCTAGTTCTTGTCACCAAGGAGACGAAGGTGACACGAAATATGGACGCGAGATTGCATGGCCAATAAAGATTTCCTGTTTTGTATTCGGTAAACCAACTTTCTTTGGAAACTCGCAACGAATGCTTGTTTGAAATAAGCAATTCTAGAGCAAATCCAAAGACTTATTTGAGTAAACCATATTGAATAAATTTAATAATTTACATTTTCCAGTGGAAATTTTGAATCTTCAGATTTTCTAAGATTAATAATAGTTCCAGTCGGATCATTTTACGAAGTTGCTAATAAGAAAATCTACAGTTTAGTTGTGCCAACTATTTATTATTTTGCAAATACGAGACTAATTAGTTGAAAAAATTAGGACCTGAATAGTGGACAGTGGCTTAACACATTTTTGCAAAATAACTGCTTTATTCAATTCTAACCTTCTAAATACTGGATAGCATTTAAGATAGTAAGTCCATCAAATCCTCCGTCATCAGTCTATCTCTGGGTTAAGCCCCGTGTTATTTTACCAATCTAAAAAATGGGTGCTTTCTTAACAAACATTAGCCAACGTTCTGGCACCCAGCCTTTTAGTAAACACACATCATGACACATTACAAAGAGACGGTAGGATGCACCCAGTAGTGGACTATATTATATAGGATAGCAAATTCATCTTGGAGAGAATCTGTTTTGACTAACCATCTTTTTTTAGCCAAATAATTCCGTTTCCAAATTTGTATTTTAGAAGCAGTTAAAATGAATGAATAAAAATTTGTGAATCGCTCAAATAGAAAGAGGGATCAACACATTTTACGATTTTCAAATTGCTACTTTTATCTTGGCGAATAAATGCGCCGTTGTCTCATATCTTCAGCTATACCGATAGTATTACTAATTTTTTAGTAGTCAGATATGCTCCTAGAGCGCCTACAAACAGCAGGACACATGTCAGAGACTTGTAAAGGCTTTTGCATCATTCTACCGTGGACATCCAACAAACCAGTGGTCTTCTCAAATCACCTGATGTCGATCAATCCTCTAGAAGGTGTAAAGGTTATACAAAATTGAGAAGATTAACAAAGGGCTGTAGAAGACCGCTTCCACCGTTAAAAGTCCAAAAGCAGCTCTCTCTAGTCCAATACTACCTCTCTTCTAATGGATGCAATTATGCACGATAGAAGAGTCAATATATATTTTCTATTTATGCTGGTTCAATTATAACTATTTGTGCAGGTACCAATACTTACCTTTAGCGAGTCTTTCTCAACGCCCATTTGTCACTTTAACTAGGTGTTGTGCAGACATTTCCACCATTTAAATTGGGCAATTCTACCACCTCAAACTCTAATTTGCTGCTATATATTATCAACGGCCTCGACACGGCGTCCTTATACATTAGCAGCTTTCCAAAGGTCGGTTTGTAGACGAAGCATTTCTCGAGGCCCGAATGAGTCTTGGATGATACCAAAGCCTGTTAGTCACCACGAGGAGTGTCTACAACAATCCTCCTGCCAGCGTCAGCTACTTTGCTTCCAAGATACTGTGTGATGGCTGCGATGGCATTACCTTCTATCCAGTTGGTGCGGTGCTGATATCCATTAGTTTGTAATCTGCCCACCAGATTAATGGATAGTGAAATACCGATGGTTGGTGGCGACGGCTTAATCATTATTATTATGTACTTTCACTCCGTAAGAATGCATTTTCTTTTTTACTATTTACAATTTGAAACAAAAAAGCATGATATCATCGTGAAAAAATCTACTATCTGGTAGGTTAATGCTTGTTTTCGAACTAGTACAGATGACCATGTGAAGCTTTCAAATCAGGGTTCGACAATTTATTTTATATTTCACTTCGAAATTTTGTTTTACTCCCTTTTATTTGACGAAAAATTTGGTACGTTTTTGGTATCTTTTCATGGTGTTTCACTAAGCAACTACTTTATACCATTAAAATGCACATTTTCTGGTATGTTTCATTAAAAATTTTTCTACGTCGCTCCTTTAAATATTTGAATGTGTCTATCTTCGGAAGCATATTCTTTCTTCCTTAATTGTTGCCACCAAATTAAATTGAACGCAATGTAGAAATGGTCCAGATACTCAATGATCAATTTCTATTGCGCAGTTATTTTTCCCATTCTGACATGAGAATGCCATTAATTACCACGTTAACATTTCAGGTTCATATTTCTTCAGATCAGTACATTTCAACAAATCAGATATTTTCGCTTCATTTCAGGCCCTAGTATGTTAATTTAACCCTCGGCACAGATCAGCATCGGTCGTGACCGCACCACTAACTCCGGGTAACTTGTCCCAGGAGGTTTTGCACGAGAAACCATTCACCAAAATATTAATAATTTATTTATTATATTTTTGTTCTTATCCATAATGCCCCTTGAAAGAGGTACCAATTGCTAGATCAAATAAATTCTTCACATTCAAGTGAATTAAATAAAATCAACAACACAACAACACGATTCGCTTCCACTAGTGTTCTTCAAGTGATGTGGCATCTGGTTAGAAAGTGTGATAACCACCAAACTCATTATATTAGTCAAACACCACAGTTATGGAATTAAAAAAAGTATGGCTAAATTGAAGAGTCATTATCATGTAACACAGCAGAAAATCTGTTCCATCAGGAATCAAATACCCTAGAAATGTAACACTATTTCACAATTTATCATTTTGTATACTAGTGGTACTGATACCATTTCAAGGAACAGGGTATTGGTCACAAGTCTTTTAATGAAATGTAACAATTTTGACTAAGTTAATGGTCGCTTTAGAATTTTTCTATAAGTTCAAAACGGTAATTGCAAAATGTGTTATTATCAGGAAGAAGGGATAATCAAACAAATTGACTTATCGTTTTTGGAACCGTTCAGAAGTATTTATTGCGAGCATAGCACTAATCAGTGTTGTTGCTTAAGTCAAACACACTTTTGACTGAATTGTAAACATTTCTTGATCTTTCATTCTTAGTTCAAAGTCGCAAATGGATCATGCACGTTTCATTTAGCAAGATGTGGCTTGAAATGACGTAGAAAACATGAAATTCTCAATAGTAGGGTAAATTCTATCCTAGTCATTTGAGTCGCCTTATCGAGACGCATAACGAATGACAGCTAAGACCGATATGCTCAAAGCTAACGAAAAGAGAAAGTCAAACCAGATACACATAGCTTTAACAAAATTACTACTCATTATAGGCATTAAAATAAAAATATTTCAAAGATCGAGACTACCATAGTAAATGTTCTGGTTTATTACAGACCCCATTTGGTCAAACGTGATCGTTTTTTGTAAATGACTCAACTATTCACATTATGCGGTTGCTGATAGGCACCAAAGCGGCTCATTTCGAATAGATAATTCCGGAATGTTTGGTGGTGCATCACTTCGAGAAGAGTACAACCAACGATGCTCCAATTCACTTGCACTTACCGATAAGGCCACTACCTTCATCCCCAAGGCGTTATTTCTAGCTGGCGCTTAAACAACCTCCAAGTAACATCCTACTCAGCAGAGCCCATTCAGGCAAGTCCCAATGACACAGCGATCTAGGAAATATACCACACCTACCTGAGTGGTTTTTATGGACACAACAGGCGAAAATAACGTGGACGGTAAGTGAACATTCCGTGACCAAGGTGGCCTTAATGAAAATGTATCCTCCAGCAACTCTAGAATTTACTGTTCCAACGGTATGTTCACTGAGCCCGCAAGTGTCAATCCATGAGGTGATAGTCAAAATGAGGATGCACACATGCCTTCTGACGCCCTAAAGGAAATATTCTCATTTTCTCTCCGAGAGTAAAAGTAATCATCATTATTGAAGGAAGCAGTGCTTTTAAAACATATCAGTCAGTGCATGCTAAATATGCATAATTGGAAATGCTTTAAGGCAACAAAATATTGTTAGGGCATTCAATCGTATTTCCGAGAATGCAATGGCCAGCACCCCATACTGTAAGACTCAAGATGTGAACGGCCATTGAATCTCACACTATTATTATTCCCACGTGTAAATCCGTGCCTTATCATTCCCCCCATCAGAATCAAGGGGCATGGTCATTTGTAGGAACAGTAGTGATTTTGTTGTCTTATTCTTCAACATGCAGTAAGCAATCGAAACTTGGCATATTTCAATGTTCCTTGTGTATTTTTGCTATTCAATATGCTCATTTACAATAGATGTTTTATAGATACTGAAATTGGATTACTGAAAAAGGTAAAAGTACTTTAGATTATTGCTACAGGGAACTGTTTATTGATTATTTGTGCCCATTGGGAATAGTAGTGATAATTTTAAAGCAACCAGAGAAATGGAACATAAATTTCTTGAGGTAAAATTGAACTTGTTTTGCAAATTAATGTCCCATAGAATGTGTACAAGACTGCATTTATTGCCATCTCCGGTGGAGAAAGGTGGCTAGAAAGGAGTTCACTGAGGACAGAATCTATTTGTGTTTTTCATGGTTGCAAATAGGGCATAGGATGCCCTATTTACTCATTGAATCGTTCAAACCTGTTGCGGTTTTGAGGGTTTTACTCGATAGCTTTAATGTAAACAGAAGAATCCACCTATTAGGATTTCGCAAAAGTCATCGAGTGGTGGGCATTATCAATTCTCCCTGAAGGGTTTTTGGGTGAAAAAAGCACGTTATAGCCAGCATTGAATACTTTGTTTCCAAAAACAGTTCTTTAAGGCTTTCGAAATAGCTGTTCTCTTAATAATATTAATGTGATTTTCAGTAGATTTTTATTGAAACTACTGAAACTGGAATGGACTGCTTTCTACTAGTGGTAGACACACGATCAATGAGTCTTTTAAGCTATTCCGTTGAGTAATTTTGCATAATTACAATCCTGCATAACAATTCCACATTTCGCCGATGTGCGATAAATTCAGGGAAACGTCCTGTCCACGATAGTCACAGATTTAACAGAGACATTTTATGAGATGCTTCGAGTAGACGCCTCTCTTTTCCTTGTATTCAAATGAATTTAGTAAATATTATTTAATTTTTGAGTGGTTTATCCATCAGTGAGACAATGCTTCATTTGTTTAAACTGAAAACACACCGTCTGTATTAGGGCTTATTAATGTTTAAAGAATATTCAGTGCGAGATCTCCGCCTTGTGTCGATAATCAGTGCGACCTGTGTCTCATATTTTTGCAGTGAAATGAGAAATGGAATATCCTAAAAACGAAAACATTAATACAAATTGGTAAGATTAATCTTGTGATGTTTACAATTTTTCAAGTTTCATTAAAATAAAATCGTTTTTCAAATCTGTTCATGTTAAGGATGGTCACTCAGATCGAACTTGTAAATATTGATTTGGAAAATTCATTGCAGTACTTCTTAATGCTTTTCATATGCAGTTTACCTGATGCTCCTAAAGCAAAAAAATTGAAACAAACTGGGAATTTGAGCAAAAGGAAATGGTCAAATAAGCGAATCTACTGTTGCAGTAGTATTTGAAGTAAAATGTCTGAATTCTGCATGGTTCAAGGAAAATCCTTTATGTTTCTGTTAAAATTATAATGACACCATCGCTATGAGTCACAAGAAAAAAAAATCAAGTTATCAATGCACCTAGCATAAAGAGGAAGATTTGGCTCCGTTTTGTCCACTAGAAATAAGAGCAGTTGATGCTTCTGAGCCCATATTTTTACCAATACTACTACTAGAAAAACCTCTACCCAACTACCACCACAACCTATAAGCGGCAGCATATAAAAGGCTCCTTTTGCAAGTGCACACACATTATATTTGTTAATGAAGCCATTAAAAAAGCATAACTTTATGAATTTCGCTTCGGGAGACATTCGCTTCATTCATGTTTCATAAAAACTGAATCCATTGCTGAACTTGTGTATGCAAGTAAGATAAGGGTACATTGCGTTTTTGAGAGAAACCCTCTTGCATCTTTTAATAATTCAATTATTTTACTCCTCAAATGTAACGTAGTACCTTCGTGGTGCAACCCTTTCTCGGAATATTAAAAAGTTCTTTTTGAAAATGAATAAACAAGAAAAGATCATAGGTTATTTTATTTCATTGTTGACCAACAATATACAACTACATTACTATATACAAATTCACAATTAATTTCTCGTAAATAAACAAACTTCTTATTGGGGATGATTCTTGCATCGGAAGCAACAGTAGCAAATCTCTGCAATACACAAATTCCCGTTAATTTTCTATATAAGCAGGCGTGAGTTCAGCAAGTTCATTCTCGACATAAAGAACATGTTTTCTACTACTCTACTTTCTATCACAATTCTGGGCTTGGTAGTTGGGATATCCAGTGCGAAAATTAGCTTTGCTATTCTTTACTATTCAACTTTGATAAAAATTTATTTCTTTATAGCCGATCATACGCCAACAGTCCAACAAGCCAATGCTATCGCCAACAGAAAAATCTCAAAGGCTTTCAGAAACATTTATTACGAAACTCAATATTTTTATGCACACTACCCAGCAAATGATAAATTCCAGTCAAAATGTCAGAAGTCATCGAATTCCAATACAATTTACGATTGTGAAACATCTATTAGTAAAATAGAATTCTACGAGAATAGAATAAGAGTGAGTTGATTGACTTTCATATGATTTCCTCCCATGTTTCAAGTCATTAAATGAGCATGAATTTTTCACATATAGCGCATAGGTAGAATTGTGATCAAATTGAGCAAAACAATTTGTTTGGAGGACCTGCGCTTTAATGCCGTATACACTCTGAAAGAAGACGGCGACCTGCGCCTGAAAAAAACGAACTCCTACTCTGATGAAGTGTGTGCTATCACTTTTGGATGCTTTTTGCATGATTGCACCAGTTTATTTGATTTTTTGCAGCAAAAAGTTGTAGACGTCTAATTTAATCACCTTAGTAAAATTTGGCTGGTTTGGTTTTCTCTAATGGCTTTTGATTACTGTTGCATACATCTATTTTCTACTAATTCTGTTTGCTTCATAGACGGCAGTTTGAGTTGTTTAATTTCTTCAAATTTATTAGTTGAATTATTGCTATTTTTGGCCTTTTATTCATTTATCTCCATCAATTAAAAAAACACATTTACCTCTGATTAATCATTTCTTGATTCAAGTAATTTTCTACCCCTTTTTGCTACATATTTCACTTTATCCTCCTATAATGTTGGGTCCATTACCAGAAGCTAATTCCCTGTGTTGATTGGGTTGCATCACTTCGAATGATATTATTATTTTTCTTCTCTGGCTTATATATCCACTAGGAGCTGATGAATGCCTTTAAATTTTGCAAATTTGAATACATGTTATGTTATGTTATTTTATTGGCTGCTATGATTTCGAATGTATTATGCGTTGCTCACAATTCTTATTCCTTTTTTCCAACTTTTGATTAGTCTTGTTGTCATCAGGAACCACAGTAGCTGTCGATCAGTTCAAAGGGTTAGACGGCTACAATCAACATCCTGTGATGAATGTATAGTGTAGTCAAGCTTCTTTTTGTGGTGAAGGAACAAAGGGACATAACTCAGACTTGGTTTTGTCGACAGGGGAGTCCGGAAGCTAGGTTTGCTCAGGCTTTGTCATGTCAGTGAGAAGTTTATTTAAAAGGTGGTTTGAAACTCTCGAAATGTGTCAGCAATAAACTAGATCTGATTTATTCTCCAGCTATCAATAAAGACAATCGGTATGTCTCAGTGTAACCTGGAGTATCTAATATAACTGAATTAAAGCGGAGTACCGAAATGAATATAGCCATACTAGGGATGCATTTGCAAATATCAAGCCTTGTAATGAGCTCAAGAGAACGAGGATAACGTGGAGCCTGCTTTAAAATAAGATCGGTGTTCAAGAGGATTGAAATTCGATGTGCTTGCTTCTGCTTGATCTCCGGCTAGAGCAAATTTCAACACATAAATGATAAAGGTCTGAAATAATGTTTTCTTGATATTTATTTCACCCTAACTTCTCGGCTTAAGATCGAAAGGTTACAACAGTCCTAAAAAAGTGAATTAACGTTTCAACCTTTGGAATTGAAACATTTTAGAACTCAGCCAAAGATATTTCAATGTCCGTGTTTTCCAATAAATTAAGACATGTGTTTGAAATGCAAGGTCATAGTATAATCGTGCATTCACTAAACATCAAACTCATTGATGTGTAAATATTTTTTTGTGCACCAGGAGAGCCAGCTGCATTTTTTACCCTATTCAGATCTTGAAATAGGTAAACTTGTGCTTTTTACTCAATACTGTAACCTGCCCATAATACACTCAGTATTTAACTGGCAAATATCTGAAGGACAATACTTTTATTGCATATGACAACTTTCTCGGAGGTTCTTCTTAGCATTTTGAGACTTATAGTCTTCATCCTCTGTGAGCAGTTCTACTACAGACAATCGATATGTTGTGTGTACGCACGATTTCGAATAGCTGGAACGCATGCTGCCATCACTCCAGAAACCACACCGACTCATCCCTCATGCATTAAGTTTGCGTGCCCAGTCTTCTTCGAAAACGCATTTGACGTGAATAGCCGCAAGCTTTACATTATGTGGAATCAACTCTTTGCTCTAAAACCCTGAAATACATTAAATTGAGTGGTGAAATTCCAATACGCCCTTTATCACAACGAGAATAATACAATTTCGTGATTTAAATCAAAGGCTATTTTTCTTTTAATTAAGCAAATAGGATTGGTTTGAATGGCTACTGCCAAGAGCAATTACTGCCAATATTTCCATCTAAAATTGCTTAAAAGGGCACATCTTGCTTGCATAGTCATTAATGCTTTCTAAAATATATATATTTTAAGTTGAAAAGATTTATTAAGAGGGATATGAAACGGTTAATTGAAAAAAGTAGTTAAAACTTGATTTAGAAACCACGTGAAGAAAATCTGAGAAGTGACTCAGTCTCAATCTACCATCATTATTAAAAATAACTATTTCAATTTATTCTTAACTCGATCTGGCAGCTAATAGCCTTAATTATCAAATATATCACGATTACAAGGTGCATTTCATCAAGGAATGCATTCGACATCCGATTGAATTACGGATAATCAGGTGAATGCCTAAAAAGAATTCAACTGTCTTTCTTTATTGCATCTGGAAATCGAAGTTGTGGAAGGGTCAGAATTTGCTGTTTCCAACTAAGTTATGAACACTTTGTAATGGAGCTAAAAGGACTTGATCCCGTTGAAAAATGCGTTACCTTTTTTTGTAGGAAATAGGTATTTAAAAAATTCGTGCGAGTCCGACAGACTAGGGCATCCTTTGGTGAAGAGACAAAGCGCCCCACAAAGTGTCAGGTGTGACGAATTGAAAATGTAATGCTGTGATAGGAATGACTGTCCATTCTGTAGCAACGAAGTCATTAAAGGGCAAAATTTTGTTAAATATGTCGTTCAAAAGGAGATCAATTTTACTGCAACACTATTTTTCCGTTTGGTGAATGTCTCGCTGCATTTTGAGGTCGTAATAGAAGAGCAATACTGTTGACCAAAAACAAATCCTGAGGCATCATTAGAAGGGACAGGTCAAAATAATGAAAATGTTGCAGTGTTGCAGAAATTCATTCAAATTTAAAAGTTTTCGAGCTCTTAACATATTAATAACACTCAACAACTTTTATGTTAGAATATAATATTATATACGCTGACATTTACAGCATCTTTCAAACGCTCTATACTAATAATTGAATCATCTGTTCTATAAAAAGTTTCATTGTGGCTAACCTAACGTTAACCGGCAATTTAGAGAAATTTAAAAAAATGCCTGGGTTTCATTTTAGAAAGGATTTTTCTCACAAAGTACATTTTTGCTAAGAATGCCGACGAAATTTTAAAGCAACCTAATGTTCCGCACTTCAACTAGGTTTTCTATCTTAGAAATAACAAAACAACCAAACATATAAGATAACAATAAATGAATCAGGCGTTAGTTCTTACTTTCCAACAAAAATATGAGTTTCGCAGCATCTACGAACTTTAATTTCAAATTAAATTTTATGATTACTAGATTGGTTTTGGTGACAGGGGCATCATTTGCATTTTATAACCCATTCGGATCTTGAAATTGGTGAACTATCACTCTATGTACAAAACTGTCCCACACGCTTAATGCATCTAACATTTGCAATGGAAGGATTCGTTGAATAAAACTTTCATTGCTTGAGTATCGGCAACTTTCTAGGAGGTTTTCTTAGCATTTTGAGACGCACAATCCTCATCATGTGTGAGCAGTTCTACTACAGGGAACCGGATATGTTGTGTGCACGCCCCCCATTTTGTTAAGCTGGAACCCACTCTGCCATCACTTCGGCAAGCACACAAACTCATCTGTCAGGCATTATGTACGTGGTCAACCCTCTGAGAAATTAATAGTGAATTGTGATGCCGTAACGTGTCAAGTTTGTGCACTCACGGCGCATTTCAAATTACTCACGCAATTTCATCAGAACAGTTTCATGTGAAATGGCATTAAATCATCCCATACCATGGAGGATTATTTAACAACTATCCATGATATGAGTTAGGGTAGTCTCACCGTTTTGTTTCATAAATTACTCAATGGCATTACAAAAAGATTAAGTACTCAAAGTTATTGCAATCATGCAAGCTTTTGTGACTTCGAAGTTGTCACTTTTAGAATTCGAATTTGGACAGCTAAGCAAATTCATTTATTTCAACTCCTAAGATCATTTGTAAAACTTTATAATACTTAAGTTTTCCTGTCATGAGAAACGAGGCTTCTAGAATTCGTTGGAAAACTGTGCCTCAAAGTAAATAATCAAAATTTGGACATTTCTGATGAGTCTTGTGACAG
>JAUOZQ010000707.1:0-26359 GCA_030710315.1 Anomotaenia brevis | reverse complement strand
CACTGGTTGCTGAATTACTACTCGTTTTGGCTTAGTAGCAGCAGCAGCAGGAATGGTATCTCCGTGTTGCTCCTCTGACAACGCCCTAATCAACGTGTGAGTTTAAAAGGCACCCTACTAAAACTTTACTCTTAAAACGTAAACATTTTGGGAATTGGCCTATTTAGAGCATTTACTGCAGTCCCAATACATAAACATTTGCAGAATTCATTAAATGAAAATTGTCTAAATTTGACTTACCGGACACCTAGCTCTATATAGATAGAGTCACTGAGCATCACATGGCCCAGCAGAAGTGTGCATTTGAAGTTGCCATAATCAGGCCAGCATCTCGCATCCCAATCGGAGGTGTTGCCGTCAGGTAGAAACCTCGCAGTGCTTTCTGCACGTAGTAAAGCAACGTGATTTCAAGTGCCTCTGACTTATGATCTGTGAAGTCGCTGCATAAATCTATAATGGATGCAATTGCTGAAAAACCTCCATAATTTGACATACCTTGTCCATCATGAAATAACGCATAGTGGCTCGATGATGATGAGTAGCCCAAGGCGCATACCACTGACAACGTATTTAGGTATACCGCTTGCATACTTGTAAACTGGTCTGATATAAATCGCCCTTATATACTTGCAGCTTCTGTTCAAAGATTGCAACATGTGTTATAAATGCTTATTCCATAATCTTGCTTTCCGTTTCCAAAAACTAAATTATTTTTCTCAAAGGCCATAATAAACAATCAGAGTTCAGCGTAACCTTTTCTACTTCAGATGAATCTCAGTGGACTCAAGTATCTGAGTGCCATATTATTCCTGTTTGAAAGAAGCAACAATTCGCAACGCATTTTCCGTTTATATCTTAGGAAAGTTTAATCAAATACGCACTCTCTAGAGAAACCGTTATTTGAGTATCATGCACAGCCAAATATATGCAATTCTGAAATTTACTTCTATTTAACCACTCATATTAAGAAATCTAATTGATACATTTTGTTTGATGCTAAGTTCTTCCCTGATAGTAATGATTATTAGCGTAGAAAATAATATATTTTATATAATATTCGGGATCTTGATTTTAATCAGATTTCGCATTTTACAAAACCACCACAATCTACATCAGAACGCCAAAGAAAACACTGTAAAAAGCTCACACTGCTAGCAGAGTCATGAATCTCTTTTTCAGCTTAGCATCATCGAAAGTAGGATTGATTTACGCATTATACTGAATCAAATTGCCACTAAACCGATTTTGCTCTTATGTCTACTTTATGGAGAAAATTTTCACTTTTTCAATGTATCCGACAAAATATTTGAAAACGTATTCAATCAAATGCAAATAGCTTGAAAGACCATGAATAGCAGTAGCCTTTTAGCGAAATTAAGACGATTAATATTCTTTTGGCACGCTCTTGCAGGTATTGTGTTTACATGTCCAAGTGGTAAAATAAAAAATCAATCTTCAAGTTGAAGATATTTCTATTTTTAGAAGCCTATCTACAAATGCTCTTGCAAAGCTTAGGTAAACACAACTAAATAAAGGAGGCGGTATACTGAGATTTGTTTTCCAAATTGTAATTCCTCATGTCCAAAAGGTCAACTAACATATCTTTGATCTAGGCGCTCTTATTTTAAGAATAAATATCCTTTCAAATTTCATACAAATTTAGTGGAGTTTTACACGAGTTCTTAATTATCAATATAAATATAATGCGCCCTTTTTTAATAGCCTTTTTGTAATTTGTGCATATTTCTGTAGCACTTTCGTAAGTATAGTAATAATTCCTAAAATACGAATATTAAGTGGCATTAATTTACGATTTCTAGTAGCTATTTTGTACAGGTGTTAACATTCAGAAAGCGCGAGCTGGAACTATTTTCCATTTGCTTTTCCATTAGTATTTTGGGATTTAACACATTTTTAAATTTTATTACAGTGATAACTTTAATTTAAACTAGTGTTTGTAAAATAAGCCAATGAAGGGAACATTACGCTAAAATAATTTACTTGGTGCATCTCAGAATAGCACATTCTTAGTTGGTGATTTTGAAATATTCAATTGATCAGTGAAAATATGCACAATCCATTCATTTCAATAGAATCGCTTCATTATTTCTTAAAGCAACACGTCTTTCCTAATATTCTAAATGTTTGTGGTGTTATTTAGCATTGGTTTTTTTCGCTTCGTAATGCCACATCTAGGAATTAGCGAAATTATAGTGACTGTTATAATAAATCCGTCGAGGATAATGTTTATGAAGAGCTAACTGTGGCTGGGTAGATGCCACTGTTAATTGCGTTTTCGTTTAAAAGAAATTCTTGATTTTTGCATCTAAAATTAATTTTTATTTTGGATGCTGATATATCATGGTTATTATATTAAACTAAGCTAAATATTGAACATCATTAAATTTTGTGAATATACTATTACTTGGGAGTATTAAGGCAATCACATTAATATTTTCGTTTATCCAATTCCTTGATATTTACAAAACAAGGGCTATTTTTATCGATAATTATAGTTAAAACTATTGTTTGTGAAAGGAGCTTATGTAGATACCCTGACGCTAACTTAAATTGACCTCCATTTAGAATTTTTGATTTATTCAATTAATCGATGGAAATATGCACAACCCATGCAGTTCAATGGAATTATTCCATTTATTATTTCCTAAAACACTACGCCTTTTTAATATTCCAAATATTTTTTATTAATATTTAGCATTAATTCATTTTTTTCGCTCTGTAAAATCATATCTCGAAATCGGCAATATTATAGAGGATGTTAAAATAAATATAAAATCGTAATATATTATATATAGTCATTTGCCAATATTCTTGGAATTAATAGGAATATAATAGGCAATGTAAATGTGTTTCAGAATATTAGCATGATTAAGAGTTCACTTATAGAGTGTCGAGGACTCAATTTTTCTCAAACCTGTCTCTTATGGTGCCAACACGAAACGGATTCAAAGGTCCTAAGAAAACATAAATCATGTCTAGCCGCAATATATTGACGAGTAAATGCGGGAGATTACCGCTTAAGACCTCATTGATTTTGCTTATTAGGGACTACTTGTTTATTAAAGAAAGTTTTCACCAAAAAATTCCAAAATTTATAAATCATGCTTTTATGCAAAAATGTTTAACTAGATAATGAAGTTAAGAATTAAATATATTATTTCTGTTAAGCGGATTTTGTGTTTTAGCTTAAATTTTTAAATTAAATTTAAGGAATCGGGTTGTAGATAATTTTCATTGAAACAAACCGCTAATCGAAACACGCATGTAGTTCACAGCATTTTAAAAAATTCCATTTAAGACAGCTAAAAATTGTTAGTTGCTTTGAAAGCGAAATAAATGGAAGGTTTGTCTGCAAGCTGCGGTTTTTATACAGATGTTTAACTTCTAGTAGCTTTAAGATCAGCCTTGTTGGGCGCCGAAACCTCAACTAATTATGTTGTAGGCAATATCCTATGAAAGTCACTAACATTACGTCAATCATCGTCCTGTGTTTTTGAGTAAGGACATCAAAACCCATTTTTAAATAGGACTTAATTCAACACAACATTTCTTAATTTACCTAAAGATTTGTATTCCTTTTTAAGTTCATTTAAATGTACAGCATTTACATTTTATATCAGTGTTAAAAGTTTCATTTAATTTCTTTTACCATTCATTCATTCCTCAATCATGCCTGTTCACAACGATTACAGCATTCTACTTAATCCACAAACCTCGAATGACTTTCCATAAATGAATCATTTTGCCCAAATTTTATATCCAATTCATTAAGTAGAAGCTACCTATTGGCACTAACAAGCACATAGATGGCTCTGAAAGGCAATTCGTTAATCAGGCAAGAGTGTGTTAACTTTTTCATCCTTGTCTTCCACTGAAGATATAAATATCAAAAGTTATATGCACATTATTTAAAGTAATATCGCAGTAGTAAGTTTACAAAACAATGTACTAATAATTTTGATCTATCTGGAACGCAGCAATTCGACTACATATTGGACTATTATTTCGTGGCAAACAGCTTCCTTTATTCCTCACAATTTCGAGGGTCTATTTCACATATTTTCAAGGACAAGTATCGCGTATTATAAAACGAACAAGTTTCTAGCGATGGAATGACATGAAAAGCTGTGAGTACTCAGGGTCTTGATTTGGCGCACTCTTTCTGTGCTCAAACGAATAGAGCAGGAAATCCAACACGATCTGATGGCTACTTAGAAAATCGTGTCTTATATGATCTTTTAGAAGTGGCAATTATTTTGCCGAAGTAAGGCATGCTTGGCTATTATTAATCTACTAGCCTATTATTTCAAATAACTGGAAGCAAAAATAGGAATATGTGAACGATAGGCAAAAAATCGAGCAATTTCTACATATTTAAAGGCAATATTTTCATTGCATGCATCCGATAAATTATGAAAATTCGCTTGATGACTGCCTTAGTTTTGTAGCAGAGACATTTTTCCTTGTGAAATACGAGAAGAAATCAAATTTAAAACGGACAAAATTGAGGAGCTTGAAATTGTAAATGCGGATGATGGTAATTAATATTACGCAGAATAATGTATATTCTCTTTGGCCCAATAAAGGAATAGCAAACACGAGTATCTTTGAAGCCTTCCGTGTTGTATAGTGTCCTTTTTTTAAACGGGAGATTCTTTTCATAAATCACTCGCTTTTTCCATTTCACCATTTATAATTGTATTCGATAAAACGTTTTCTTTCAGAAAAGTCATCATTATGCCTTAATGGTTTACAACGACCCCTTTTAAACGTTAATGGTTGGGTTGAATCGATTCCTGTTATTTTAATTCATATTTACCTAAGTGTCATTTGTAAAAAGACATCAAACCAGCTTTTTAAAGTAGAATCCGAAAATAAATGATTTAAGCACCAGTTCTGTTTAGGCGCCTAAAAAGACGATATCAGGATTTGATATGAAGCTCAAGCATTTATCTCGTTAAGCTGAACTAAAAATGAACCCAGCTACCGTAAAAGCTTTTTTAAATTGGAAAACCCCATAGTCCACATATCACTTAAAATTTTATCGTAAAATTCCACTTGTCTTAGACAGATAAGTCGCGGTATATCAACTGGTTAATAAAAATAAGACCATCTAACTCATTACTATAATCACTGATTCCGTAAAATCCAAGCAAAATTTATTAGATTCAATAACAAGATTATGATGTAAGAGACCGTTTGTGTATAAAATGTCTTTCAACATAAAAAATGTTAATTTTCAATATAAGGCCACCTTGTTCATTCATTCACTCACTCTATTGAAGGTTACAAGCGTTATTTCTAAATAGCGAATACAGGCTTGTGCAAAACCTGCCAGAACAAGCAAAATAGCCTATTTAAAGGCTTTACATGTTAGTTTGAAACTGCAAGTGGCCTCGATAATTCAGATCTCCACAGAAATGTCAATGTGCAATTATTACTATTTCTTTCGATGTTGCAATACCTATTATACATGGCATATCCAAATTGTCACATAAACTTAAGTGTTTTCAATAAATTTCTTTTTATATTTTGTGAGAATTGGAATCGGGACGCATTTGGTTGGTGTTTTTTCTTAAACTTAATTCTTTCTTAAGGATGAGAATAAAATTATTTGGTGGTTGTTCTCAAACAAAAAATCACTTGTGATATTTACGTTAAAACGCTTTACTGTTTATTAATATTGACTGAAAAGGCAAGCTTCGCCATTAATGGAATGCATTAATTTTTTTGCAAGCTTGGCAAATGTTTCACTTATGATAACAATGCTAGTTAATACTATATGAGGCCAGTTCAGTAGGCCTAAAAGTGGGAAGTGATAAACTTATGAGGTATTCAATGCGCTCTCTGTGATTTTAATAAACTTTATAGGAGAGTAATTAAATTCCGCGTATTTCTAATGACAATTTTTTCAGTCCTTAAAATTTAACCCAACAATACTGCATAAGACTTGGAGAAGTTACTCAAGAACACATTTTCCAGCATTCTGTTACAAAAATTGCATGGCTAAGTAACTGTTTCAAACTTATTAGACGTCAAATGTAGTCATTGCATGCCTATTCTAAAATGGCTCAATCGAGGTAGATCACTAAGTTTACGGGCTAAAAAGTTCGCATGACGTGAGTGTGAATATAGTGTGATTTGGTTCGCCAAGAAATAAGTATGCCCATCTGATTTGCATAAGTGAATAAACGCCATTTGTCTAAAAGTCCCAAAATAAGTGGTTTTATAACATAGCGCTAGCTTAGCTATTACTCATTTAATAGTGATGAAGGTCTTTTTTTCTAAATAAGGAAGAGGTGGTAATTAAATTATGAGAGATTTAAGGATTTTTGTGTTTTTTCCAAGAAGGTTATTTAAACAAATCTCAAATTACATCCATAATATATTTCAGAAAATTTTATGTGCTGCATTAGTTCTATCCAAACTAAAACGAGCACTTTTTATTTCAAAATTGTCTGGAAATCGAAGTTGTTTGCTGCCTTTTAGATAACCAACTTTGCGTTTTCTGCTACTAGAAAAATTAAGTTTGATTTAAATACCTCTTTAAAAATGAAGCAATTGCCGTAGAAAACTTCTGCATTTCGCATGAAAATAAAATAGGATGCAACAACTTGTGGATAAACATACAACGTAGTTTATTACTTGGAAAATTCGATATTGCTGTGTTAAGTGTAAGCAGAAAATGTTGAAGGAAACCCTTTTAGTGCTTTTTAAAGGTCCCCTAAGTTGAAAATATATCTGTAGTGCGATGCAAATTTAGGGAGATTTTGCTTATTCTTTGAAAAAAACGTATTCGAAATTTAGGCATTATATGTTATGCTGTTTAATGACAACTATGAACACTTTTGGGTTTGAAATAAGTATGTTTTTTAAGAACTAGTTTTGCACTTATAATTTGGTTAAAATTTGCTCTAACCAATACGATTTACATTACTCATCCTCACCGCTTCTCATTCAGAAGTGCCAAACGATTTCCGCATTTCAATTGCATTTTCATTACTTTAATAGTTTGCAAGTCAATTGGGTTTTCGAATCTATAGATATCTTCCTATTTTGTTTCTTTTCATACGGGACATTTCACTCAACAGCCCATTAAAATGATCGAAAACCCACTCGAAATTGATTATTACTTTGAATAAATATTGCTCTCATATATATGTTCGACTGCATATCCGCCTATTTTAGAGTCATCTCTATTTCAAATGTTTTAGACATGTATTTGTAGTTCTAATTTATCGGAATTACTGATGGTATTTCCGAAAATAGAACCTCATTTAATTAAACGAATCGTTTGCGTTATAGCAAAATCCGAAAGACGGTTATACCAAATCCGAAAGACCCTTTAGAATAATTCTATAAAACTTTGACTCTGACTTCTAAAAAATAGCGTTTTCCTGAAATTCTTTATAACATAAAAACGCCAATTTTAAATCAGCGGCAATTGTCCATACAAGATGCCTTTTCCTATTAATTTGGAAACACTTGTATCAAAATGTCACTAGCAGTAGCCACCTCGAATGAGAATGTTTTTTTGCTAAAGGAGAGCAAGGAAAAGCACAAACGTTTACGTTGATTGGAAATAAAAAGCCTATATTCATAAAATCCCTCCTTGTCGGTTCAAAATATATTCTTTTTATATGAATGCTCTTTTAAACACTCTCGCTTTGCAGTGTCTTTCACTTTATAATTGATTTCAAATTTATGTTTCATCCTTAATGACCGTTTTCAAGGTAACTACTCATCAAAACTTGTAAAGGCGCAGGTGCACTTATTAGCTCTTTGGGTAAAGTGCCGTATTCTATGGTACAACCATAGTCAATAAAAGTAGATCTTATCAAATTTTGTAAAATTCGTTAAAATTTAGTAATCACACAGCTGCATATATCGTTTCACCGATATACCATAGTCACAAGTTTCCATGGTGTTTTTTGGAATTTAACAAAATTTGCCTCCCAAATTCTTACATAGTTTGTTACTATACTTTTTCGTTTTTTGATAAATAGTAGTAATTTTATCTTTTATAAAGTCTTTTCTTCGTGACTGATGTTTTGGTATTATAAAAAACAATTGAGCCAATCGGTTAATGTATACAAATAAATGAGTAATATGTCATTTTGGTATGTACAAAACAACCCATCCAACATCTCATCATTTATCTAGAACTGAGCAAGAATCGCAAAACGACTGATTGACTACCACTTTAGGGATTGTGGCAAGGCGGTGGTCTTCGTGTTAAAGGAATTCTCCATGGAGGCACTGTCGTTGTTTTAGGCGGTGCCATACGCACACCCCGGGGGTTTAGATTTGGACCCCCATATGGTGGCGGTGTCCAGGTTCCAGCTACTTTGACTCTTTTCGGTGGGGATGCAGTTTTTGGCTCAGGTGGTCGTTTTGATATACGTCCTCGTGGACGTCGCTTTCTTGGCGGCAATTTTGGACTTCGCGTTAGAGGCCCTCTTTTTCGTCCAGGAATTCGTGTTGTAGACTTAAGCGATGACTGCGGCGTTGGTGTCCATAGTGTTCGCTGAGTGGTTGCTTTGTTCTCTAGCTGGTTTGGTGGTGGTGGTGATAGTGGTGGTGTCGTAGCTAGGACCGGCAAATATGTCACGATAGTGAGACCGAAAGGCAACGGAGTTCCATGTTTTCGACCATTATTGCCCATAAATGCGCCAAGAGACCAGTCGTCTCTTTGGCTACCTATTATGAATATTCAAATACAAATTTTACATTTTTCGGAGTGCAAAAGATACACTGGTTCTCATTTAAAGGTTTTATCAAAATTTCCATGCATTCACATCTACGAATCCAGATTGTAACTTACCGAATACTGGAATTCCTTTCACTACAGCAGCGGCTATCAATAGGAGAGCTAAAAAAATTAAACAGTTAATAATTTTTATTGCCTGAATTTCAGAACACAACCTACCTGTTAGCAAGCAGGTTGGAACCGTCTTCCACTTCATGCTATAACATGCCGCAAAGTTACTGGCTAGTCTTCGCTTAAAGAGGCATGCCTTTTATATCTTCTCGTGTAACGATTACGCAATGGAGATGTTATTGGCTAAAATTTTGTGAAAGCTGTACGTGATCACGTAATTAAAACTCATTTTATTAAGTTATTTGTTTGTATTGTGAAAAATCAATATCGCCTTTATATGTTTATTTATGTTTATGTTTAATTTCTTTACCTAGGCATATGGGTTATATTTTGCGACAAAAACAAAGTTTGGAGAAAGAAATTAAATAAAGTGAGTTGCCTTTAGGATGGATTTTAACAGGTATAAAAAGATGAAAAGTTTTTCTTTAAATCATTCAGTAATTTTTCTAACTTTTGCAAACCAATTTACGACAACCTTTTTAATGACATTATTTTGTATTATTTGACGTTTTTTTAATAATAAATGCTTAATTGTTTGCAATTTATCTACACTTTACTAAAAACGGGCACAAAAGACGGAAGATTTCCTGTTTTTCATTCCGATTGCTATTAATTTCGTTGAGCTTATATCCATTGATTTATTTATAATAGTATTCCATCAAAGTGTTGGTGTGTGTGAACTTACGAAAGGACTACAGGATTTGCCTATTAGTGGCAAAACAACCACTAAGCAAAAGTGTTTGGAAAAAGTATGCGAGAATAAATTGCCCACTTATTCAAAACCTTCTCCTTGGAAATTAGCAAAGTGCACAGAAGCAGAGAAAAAGGCTCTAATAAAAAATGAGCAAATTAACCTTTCTTTTACTTGTAAATAATATGAGAATAGCAGAGAGGTGATTCAGGTGTCACTTTCTAACAACAAGCTATTGTGATGTACACGGATTAGACAGAATAGTAGAAACAGCCAGCACTTTTGGAGCCACACAAATTGACAGGACAGACACTGTCAAAACTTGCCATTTCTCAATGTTTTTGTTAACTATTTGCAGGAAATGGAAACTGCGGCACAAGACTTTAATACTGCAAATTCTTGGGGCTCGTACAGCGTAACATAAATTGCCAGAAATGAGATTGTTAAAAACCGATACATGATTCCCTTCGTCAATTCACGGCAGAAATCATTGAACAAGTACAGAAACGTGATTTTAGTGGTACTCTGATGATGATCTGGTATGCTTTTCAGCCGATAATTGGTGGTAAATGAATTGTTTCTGAAAGAAAACGCACCCAAAATTTAACATTACAATGCGCAGTTTGCATGCGGCTTGTGTTGCTAATGAAAGGCAGCACGAGGAATATTCTTCAACGTTGAGCATCCCGTCTGACCTTCAACAGTACCAGACGCCAACATTACTAAGAAACATTAATGATCAATTTTAACAATACAAGTATGAATTTGTCTTTTGGAAAATTAACGGTTTGTCAACCAAAGAAGCTCTTACGTTTCATTGAAAATTTTGACAATCTCTTTAGAGCATCACGTTAGTTAATTGGGACGCTAATTGTAGCTACACCAAATAAAAAATCGTTTATTTTTTGTGATTTTAATATATTTCCAAACATTATAGAAAAATTTGTGAATTGGTTAAAGATGCGTAAAAATATTATCAGCATTTAAAATTCGTAAAATAATTATACGAATTTTAATAGGATAATTGACCTACATAAGAACCAAAATATTATTGACCTAAAGTAATAATTCGTTATAAGTACAGCAATTTTTCAGAGCATCTGTTAATTATTCCAAGTATTGCTTAGGTTATCTAGAGGATTAACTTTCAGCTACTTCGATAATGATAAGTAGTGGCAATTCTAAGAATGCACCTAAAGCACGTAAATGATGGCTTGTAGAGGTGTGGGATTTGAATAAACGTCGTACAAGTCATAAACTCTAAAAATGAGTTTTACAAAATATAGTTAATATTTTGTCTTAATAAATGTAAATAAAATTGAATTATGCCCAGTAATACATATATAGCTTCGTAGCGACTAGCCTTCAAAGCATATTATTTACCAAAAGTAATTCAACTTGTTCGTCGCTTATAGAATTGCTATAATTTGTTAGTCTCTATATAATTCTGGAAAGCAATCTGAAATAAAAATATACTTTAAAGTTTTCCTTCAAATTTGATTAATTGAACAATAAACACCTAAAACTGTTCAGCAGTGCACAAGATAATTTACTAAAAATTAATGTTTTTTCAAGCTGACTTTTAGCGTTTTTTTATTTTGAAAACTGTTATCTTAAGCAATTTATTTATTTTGTTAGCAATCACAGGAATTAAAATATTTGCCTTAGTGTAGCAAGAAGGATTCACTTATACCATTAAAAGACCATGAGCCGATTTGTCATTTATTTTAATATATCAATCCTCTCTGATTTGCTGAAACTGCTTAGCAAAGTATCTATGTAAAGTCAGATGGTTTATATACCAGCCACGCTAGTTAAAAAAATGACACATACAAAGTGAAAAAAATATTTTATCATAAAATATACATATTAGTAAAAAAATCTGCATTGTCGAACGAAATAGCCTGCATATTTACTGGAAAAACGTATTCAATAAGTATCCTAATTATCAAGAAATTGCCTTTTATGCTGCAAGTAATACTGTTTAATAAAATATGTTTAACCATTCCTTATTGTATTAAAAAAATCTCTCATGGAAATATGGTTCTGCATTTGTCCAACACTACATTTCACACCTTTTGCAGTGAGTATTTTAACGCATAGTAACATTTGGCAAAAATGCATTGAAAATGCTTTGCGACGAATGCCTTTTTCAGAAAAAAACCTGTAAAAAATGTGATGCCTTGATAATTTTAATATTTTATTTTATTTTAATATGTTTTTCTCAATAAAGTAAGCTGCTTAACAATTTAATACTAGCCATACCCGAATGGCATTTGATACAAATTCAGTCAAACAAACCCTTTTACCTTTATCAAACACCGAAAGAAATTTATATATGTATAAAACTAGACAATTCTTTTTCATTTTTATATGCGTTTTTTAGTAAAACTGCCTATATCATTGGTTAACAGTTTGCATAGATTGGGACAATTTGATCTATCTGTGCTTTATGCAAAATCAGTCAACTAGAGATTATTAAAGACATCTAAGAAGATTGGCGATTTCAGACTGCCGTTGTTAGAACCAAATCACTATTTAGAAGAGAATGAAGTAAACTTTAAAAGCATGTAAAAGTTTTTAACCTAACTAGCTAACTAAGTAACTAACTCTTCAAACAATTAGCCAATCCTAGTGAGTCATCGAATGAGCTTACTTCTTTTTCGTGCACGGTTTTAAATAGTACGATTACAACCAAATTACAAGTGCAAAACTAGTTCTTAAAAAAACTTACTTGCCTAAAGCCCAATTTTTTTTGTCAATAAATAGAATAACAAATAATTCCTAAATTCCGAATGCTATTTTTAAAGAGTATGCAGAATCTCTTCCAATTCGCATTGCACCACAAATATATTTTTGACTTAGTGCACTTTTAAAGAGCATTAAAGGGTTTTCTTCAACATTTGCAGCTTAAACTTAACACGGCAATTTGAACTTGATGCTTTTGGGAATGATATCGAATTTTCTAAATAATAAACCATGTTGTGTGTTTTTCCACAAGTTGTGAAATAGTATTTTATTTTCATACGAATTGCAGAAATCTTCTACAGCAATTGTTTAATTTTCAAATGGATATTTAAATCTAACTAATTTTTTTAGCAGCAGAATTCGCAAATTTGGTTTTCTAATAGGAAGCAAACAACTTTGATTTCCAGACAATTTTAAAATAATGAAAGTTTTCATTTTAGTTTTATTCTGCAATACATTATGGACACAATCTGAGATTTATTTAAAAAACAATCTTGGCAAAAACACCTAAATTCTGAAATCTCTCAACTTAATTACCGTTTCTTCGTTATTTATAAAAACCACCTCAATTACTATTAAATGAGCATTAGCAAAGCTAGCGCTACGTTATAAACAACCCATTTTTGGACTTTTAGATAACTAGAGTTTAGTCACTTATGCAAATATATTATATCGCAAACCAAAATCAGATGTGCATGCTTATTTCTTGCCGAACCAAATCACACTATATTCACACTTACGAAATGCGAGCATTTTCAGCCCGTAAACTTGGTAATCTACCTCAATTTAGGCAATTTATAATAGGCATGCAATAACTAAATTTGGCATCTAATAAAATTGAAAAAAAATAGTGAGCCAAGCAATTCCTATAACAGAATGCTGGAAAGTTGCTTCCTCAAGTCTTATACAGTATTGTTGGGTTAAATTTTAAGGACTGGAAAAAATTTTAGTGAAAACTTGCGGTATTTTATTTCTCTCCTATGAAGTTTATTTAAATAACAGAGAGCGCATTGAATACTTTATAATTATATCACATACCAATTTTTATGCCTGTTAAACGGACCTGATATAGTATAAAATAGCATTGTTGTCATAAGTGAAACATTGACCAAGCTTGCAAAGCAAATTTATTAATTCGGTTAATGACGAAGTTTGCCTTTGCTGTTAAAATCAATAAACGGTGAAGTGTTTTAACATAAATATATATATTTTATTTGAGAACAACCACTAATTAATTTTATTCTCATCCTTAGGAAGGAATTAAGTTTAAAAGAGAAACGACCAAATGCGTCCGGGTTCCATTTACTTAAAAAATATAAAAGCACATTTATTAAAACCACGAAAGATTATATGACAATTTGGATATGCCATGTATAATAGTTATTGAAACATCGCAGGAAATAAAAATAATTGCACATTGGCATTTATGTGGACATCTGAACTGTCAAGGCCATATGCAGTTTTAAATTAACATGTGAAGCCATTAAACAGGGTATTTTGCTGGTTCTAGCAGGTCTTGTCTAAGCTTGTATTCACTATTCAGAAACACGCTTATAAAGATTAATAAATGTTAATGCAATAAATTAATAAGCTACTTTGAGCAAGAATTAAAAGGGATTTGAAAAGATTAGTTAATACAAGAGCCGCAGTTTTTATCATTTGAAAGTTTTGCAGAATTCGCAACAATATATATTTTAATGTTTTTTTCGGTTGGATTGCATATTTATTGTATATATATATATATATATATATATATATATATATATATACCCAAACAACGGTGTCCCTAGAGAGCGTTTATTAGATTATACGAAAGATTTGGCCATTCTTTACCCAACATTTATACAAAAATGCGTTGCAAATTAGAGCTCATTTTGAACAGGAATAATACTTAAAATAATGGCGCTCAGATACTTGAATCTCCAGAGAAACGTTCCCATACCGTTATCAAATCAGGTCGCAAAGTCTGCTTTCCGGAATGATTGCAATATTGAAACACCAGTCTTTCTACTGCTTAATCTTGCCAACGTTTCATCAGAAAATGAAGACTCCACATCTCCTCACCTACGCATAAACACTACACGTTCTCTACTCTAGTTCCATTTGCGAAGCGGCTGCAATACTCAAACATTTTTACGCCATTCTGTTATGGAGTAATGGTACTGTTCGCTGCAAATCCCTCACATTCCTCGCTGTTTCTCATCGACGTAAGGTTAAGACACAAGTACTGTCCCGTTTAGACTGACTTCTAACCTCCTAATTCCATACTTAACAGCATCTCTGCCAGATCGATGACCCCAGTCTCCTCAACCGTCACACACATCGATCCATAATGCTCACACAACCGATCGTTGTCAACAGGCCCCTTCCCAATGCACATTCACTGATCCTCCATGACCAGGCCCAATACGGAACAACGGAAGTTATCCTAATTTATCAACTCACAAACACCCGGATTATTCCTCTCTTTGCCTTTTCTGAGCATTCTCCAGCTCTCTTTCAGCCCAGCCCCCTGGGACTACTAGTGCATTCTTAAGTCTTTTCCTGCATACACGTTGTGTTCGCTCTGCAACCTCCCCTTCTCGACTGACTGTTTATCAAGCGTTTCTTTTGCACCAACAAACGCTTTAGGGAGAGTATTGTGGCGCCATGACACCATTGACATCTAGTTACCTGACTGCCTTTGTGCCAAACCACGTCCTCCGACTCATTTCCATCATACACTACCAATTTACTTTCAATTAACACAGTAATATTAACAGTAACAGATACATTTAATTAATATAAATGAATTTTAGTGGTGTTGAGTTAGACGTTGGTGATATCTTCTTTTGTATTTACACATAAAATGAAACAATGGCATCCTTTCATAATATAGCTAAATAAATAAAATAGTTATGACATATTAGTTCTCCAGACACAGGATATACGGTGTATACGAAAAAGATATAAATTTAGTAAAGCTATTAATATTTTACCATTATTTGAAAAATAATTTTGTTTAAATTTGCATTTTTATTGATTTTTAAATTTATTAGTTATTTAATATTAAGGAGAAAATGAGGGATGAAGGTGATAAAGCGAGAAATTTCAGAAATAATAAAGAGAACGGCAGAAGCTGCGGCGAGGCTACTGAGCATCTCCAAAACTCCCTTGAACAAACTCACTAAAATTTAATTTTTGAAGAAAACATTTGGGGTCTATGCAACTCTGCAGGACTTAGCAAACAGTGTGTTAGTAAAAACACGTTTGTCAATCCTAAACAAATCTGCAATCCTTTCTTTGAAATTTGCTTGCCCAACTTCATAGAAATGGCTTTCAAAAGCACCAGACCTTCGGATACGTTGAAATGTAAGATATTTCTGGATTTAAACCTGAGTTCGCCTACCCAGTTATTCCTTTCAAACCGTGTTCAGAAGGTTTAAAATGTTTACAAATTTGACAATTCAATTTATACGTCTGCATTTAAGATGTCAATGCATTGTGTTTGGCACTGAGGCACCGTCCATACTTGATTGGATTGCTTAGGAAAGTGTACATAAAACTGTAGGATACAATGAATGGTCTAAAAATTGCACACTGATCTCCATGCTGGTCTTTTCCAACAAACATCCCATAGGTTTGGCAGAAACCGCTGCACAACAAAGGAGAAGAATTTAAAGAATGCAATTGTGAACAGTAATATTCATTAGCGCCAAGTTCAGAGATATGCTAATTGACCTTTAGGACATTAAGAATTACAATTTAGAAACGAGATTCCAGTATACCGCCTCCATTATTTAGTGGTATTTATCAGAGCTTTGCTAGAGCATTTGTAGATAGGCTTCTAAAAATAGATATATCTTCAACTTGAAGATAAGATTCGTATTTTACCATTTTACCTGCAAGAGCATGCCGGCAAAATATTAATCGTCTTTTGTTATGTATGCTCTTTTAAGCTATTCGCAGGATATATTGAAACTGTGACAAAATACTTCATGAAGTAGGCATAAAAGCGAATTCGATTTATTGACAACTTGAATCGGTAGAAGGTTAAATCAATCCTAATTTTGACGATGCTAAAGCTGAAGAAAGGATTCATGTCCATGATAACCTGTGTGATCGTCTTTAGAATGTTTCCTTATATATTTTGGTGTAAATTGCCGTGGATTTGTAAAATAGAAATCTGATTATAATTCAGATAACAAATTAAAAAATTATTATTTTTTTACACACTAATAACCATTACTACGCATCAGCAGCACACGAAATTGAATCAATTAGATTTCCTAATTAGAATAGTTGAATTTAAGCAAATTTGAGGATTGCATTATTTGGATTGTGCATGATACTCAAACAACGTTGTCCCTAGAGAGTGCTTAATTGATTGGAACTAAACATTTAGCTATTTATTACTTAAGATTTAAACAAAAAATTCGTTGCAAATTGGTGCCTCTTTAGAACGGAATCCACTGAGAAACGTCTAGAGCAGAAAAGATTCCACTTAACTCTGGTTGTTTATTATGGTCATTGAGAAAAATAATTCAGTTTTTGGAAACGAAAAGCAAGAAGCTGAAATAGGAATTTCTAGCACATATGTTGGAATCTTTGAGCAGAAGCTGCAAGTTTATAAAGGCGTTTTATATCAGAGCAGGTTACAAGTATGCAAGCAGTGTACCTACTTACGTTGTCGGTGATATACGCCTTAGGCTGCTCATCAGCAAGCCACTTCGAGTTATTTTTCGATCGGAAAAGTATGCCAAAATATGGCACTTTTCAGTAATTGCATGCATTATAGAAGTATGCAGCGACTTCGCATATCATAATTCAGAGGCACTTGAAGTCACGTTGCTTTACTACGTGCAGAAAGCTCTGCTTGGCCTCTACATAAAGGAGGGGATAAGGCAGATACGATTTGACGGCAACACCTCCGATTGGTATGCGAAATGCTTGCCTGATAAGATTGACTTCAAATGCATTCTTCTGCTGGGCCATGTGGTGTTCACTGGCTTTGTCGATATGATGCCAGGTGTCCGGTAATTGGAATTCAGACAACTTTTATTTGCAATATTCCGCAAATATGTTTGCACTGAGTTTGCAGTAAATACTATAAAATAGGCTAGTCCCTATATTCTTTACTTTTAAGAAAATTTCTGGGGGTGATTTTTAACTCACACTTTGGTTAGTAGCCTTATCTTTAATCGAGGCAGTTCGGCGTTTTCAGCGGACCAATGCGGAGATGCCATTCCTGCTGTTGCTGCTAAGGAAAGCTCATTTTTCCTATTTCTTTTAGACCACTGCCTTTCAGTCTTGCAGTTGATAAGCCAGCTCAAAAGGTGAACGTGACTCATCTCCTAGTCCACCTCAATGTGCAGTTTCAGCAAATGAAAACGCTTAAAGTAATCAAAATACATTCAATCGTTTTTACTCAATCCGAGGGTTATCCTCCCCAAAATCTTCACCTGAAATCCCTGAAGGACACACTTCTCTGCGGATTCCACAAAGCTTTCAATTCGATTGACTGCAACTCTGCTTAAATTAAAAAGCAATTGCCATTTGCCACTTGTATTGGGCAAAAATAAAAGCACCCTTTACCATTAAATGCAAAATAACTTCTGTTTTATACTGCTTTTGAATGGAAGGCAATTTGTAATCATGAAACGATTAAGTGGTCACTCTACTTTCTAGATGTTGGTTCTTAACAAACAGTCCGATTACTGAATTATGCTTTTCCCGTTTCAAAGTCAGGTAAAGACCGAATAAAGAACCATGGCATATTTTTCCTACTTATACTTAATTAGCAAAATTAACGCTACTATCAATCTAACATTGGTCAGCTATAAGTGAATCAAACACTCGTTGAGCTGTCATGCTATGCAGTTAAATTTGCGGGATTTTTTGACATTTACGACTAACATTTGACGATTTATTAGTGATTGAAATCAAAACTATGATGTCTCTTATTCGAATGCTCTAGAAGATTGTTGTTAAATAACTAGACATAATTGAGCTTAATGTGGGTGAATCAAATTGCGAATCATTAGGTGGGAAAAGTATACCCTTAACTTTGTATTCTAAATGTTGCCGTAGCACGGCCTGTTGGCTTAGAAAATTATTCTAAGCTGCTCTTAATAAAACTAATAATAATAAATATTTTACCGATAAATTAAAATTGCTAATTGCGTCAACAACGTTAATTGATTTGTATTCAACGCAATATTGCCATCAATCTGGGAGGTCTCTGGTTTCAGTAATCATACGCAATTATGCATTTGACAGAGTTCTAATTGGAAAACTGGATAACGTTTCATTTGCTGGCTGCGTAAGGACTTTAGCAATTAGTTTTAAACTAAAGTTATTAAAATGCAAAGTAAATAACTTATATTATGATATGATAGTGATATGATGAAATATACATATATTTACATATACATATTGGAAAATCTAATAAAAAAACGTTTAGGGGCCAGCAAAAACGTTCTAGTAAAATTAAGATGATTACCATTCTGCTGGCATGCTCTTGCAGGTATTGTGTTTTTACACCCAAGTGAAAAAATGCAAAACTTATCTTCAAGTTGAAGATATCCCTATCTTTAGAAGCCTATCTACAAATACTCTAGCAAAGCTCTGATAAATACCACTAAATAATGAAGGCGGTATAGTGGAATCTCGTTTCCAAGTTGTAATTCTTCATGTCCTAAAGGTCAATTGGCATATCTCTGAAATTGGCGCATATGAATATTACTGTTCTCAATTGCATTCTTTAAATTCTCGTCTTGTGCTGTGCAGCGGTTTTGCCAAACCCATGGGATGTTTGTTGCAAAAGACCAGCATGGAGATCAGTGTGCAATTTTACACAATTCATTGTATCCTACAGCTTTATGTACACTTTCCTAAGAAATCCAATCAAGTATGGACGGTGCCTCAGTGCCAAACATAAAGCATTACCATCTTAAATGCATCAACTCCAGATGCGCAGCACCAGCCACAGTCAGTGCAAACACCACCACCTTAACCGAACAATTTGGTTTTATTGTTATTCTGGCAAATGATATCCTGTCTCATATTTCAGTTTTAAATGCAGAAAAACTGAGCATAATCCCATGCTTCAAATTCAAAACTTGCTTTAATATATGAGTAAGATGCATTTGTTGTTTGAATAATTTTTTACTTAAAGGAATATCAAAATTTTTACATAAGTCATGACTTTGCGATTCCCTTCAACAATTGCATTTAGAGTCCTATTGACTGTAGTTGACCCGAAAACTTCAACATTTGCCATACCCGTGCCGCTTGAAGCGTCGAAATCTGTGCTTTTTAATTTCGATTGAGTAAATGGAATATTTTATGATAAATGCCTTTAAACCGTTACTATTATCACGATGGACATAGTCCACATCTAACGGCTACAAGATCACCAACTCCACCACTACTACATTAAGGCCGTTTCTTCTACGAAAATAACATACGCATAATAGAGGCACCAACTCCACAATGTAATATCCATATCCAGATCGTCGGTCACCACCACCATGACATCATCATGAACACGCATACAATCATGCTATATTGGATGCAAAGATATGTTGGGATATTAAAGTTATGCTGTCTAAGATTAAAAATCCTCTAACGATACAAATAGTTTTATTTGATTTGGGATTCACAAATTTCGTATATTTAGCAATAGTGCCTGACACTTGGATATATTCTACACCTTTGATATGATGTTAGAGCCAAACGCGCATTAAATGTTCAACGCTTACAACTGCCAAATTTATGTTCCGTTTCACCAACACGGTTTACTGTTAAATAATCGTTAATTGTTTTCAGTAGAAAACTAACCAGAAGTAACCACTTAGTAACGAAATCACTATTTCTATCAAGGAATATTGAAATTCTAAAAGCGTGGTGAATTCATACATACACAATTTTTTAGGAAATTTCCCAAACTCCAAATAACGATGGTAACCTTAACGGTCCCTTAGGAAGCAAATAAAATAAGAAAAGCATTTGGTGTTATGGTAAAAATCCACCGAGCTTTCCGAATTAAACATAAATTCAGTTAAATTTTTTGGACATTTTGTAAAATTACGAAATTTACAAACTCATGTTCTTAATTGTGCATATTTTCCTTCCGATTATTACAGTAACTGTGTTTAACTGAATAATTATACAAAATTGTAAGTCGATGAGAACGCCACCAATAAACTTAAGGATTACAACTTTCCCACTATTTCTGTCTCAAAAAGCAGTCCTACTTGATTTTGCCTTTGGTTCCTCGTTAAAAAGGTCAGAATGTTATAGCATGGCCCATCCTTATCTAAAGGCCGAATAGCTTGCCAAATATATGCTTCTAAATCCCCGAAAACAGCGGTAAAGCATGATATTAATTATTATATATAAATATTTAGTGGTGTAGAGTTATGCATTGTAATATCTTGTATTGTCTTTACACATAAATGAAACAATGGCCTCTTTTCATTAAATAAATAGTTATATACGATAATTAAGATATTATAGTTATATAGGCTCAGGATATACGTTGTTTGCGGAAAAAAATATATATTTAGAAAAGCAATTGATGTTTTGTTCAATATTTGAAAAAAGACTTTAATATGTTCCTATTTTTGCTTAGTGATTCTTTTGAAATTTATTTGCTGCTTAAATTTAAGGTGAATATGAAAAGTAAGGTCGATAAGATGAGAAATCGCAGAAAGAATAAAAAGAACGGCAGAACCTGAGGCGAGGCTACTGAGCATCTTCAAAACTCCTTTAAAAAAAGCATTAAAAATTCATTTTTCAATAACAAGGTGGAGTTCAATTGACTCATCAGGCCCTATTAAACTGCGTGTTATTGAGAACTAGTTTGTGAACCCTAGACAAATATACAATTGAAATTTGCTTGCCTAACTTCAAGGATATGACGTTTAAAAGCAGCAGACCTTGCGCTATGTTGAAATGTAAAATATTTCCCGGAATTAAATCCTTTTTAACATACGCACTTATTCCTTTACAACCATGTTCATAAGGTTTAAAATGTTTAACAATTTGATAATTCAATTTATACATCTGTATTTAAGATGCCAATGCATTACTTTTGACACTGAGGAACACCCAATACTTGATTGGATTGCCTAAGAAGGTGTAAATAAAGCTTTAGGATACAGTGAATAGTCAATAAATTGTGCACCGACCTTCACGCTGTTCTTTTCAACAAACATCCCATAGGTTTGGCAAAAACCGCTGCACAACACATGACGAGAATTTAAAGAATGCAATTGAGAACAGTAATATCCATAGGCGCCTAGTTCAAGGATATGTTAGTTGACCTTTAGGACATGAAGAATTACAATTTGAAAACGATATTCCAGTATACCTCCTTCATTATTTAATTGTATTTATCAGAGCTTTGCTAGAGTATTTGTAGATAAGCTTCTATAAATTGAAGTATCTTTAACTTGAAAATAAAAGTTTCATTTTACCATTTGGGCATGAAAAAAAAATACCTTCATGAGCATGCCATCAGAATATTAGAATAATACTAGAAAGCTATTGCTATTCATGGTATATTAAGCTATTTTCAGTTCTCTCAGTTACGTTTTCAAATATCTGGTCGGATACACTGACACCGTGAAAATGTTCTTTATTGAGTTGGCATAAGAGGAAATTCGATTTAGTGGCCACTCGATTCAGTAGAATGTATGTAACATTCCTATTTTTGATGATACAAAATCTGAAGAATGGAATAATGTCCATGATAGCCGTGTGCACTCCATCATTACACTGTTTTCTTTTCCGTTTTGGTGTAGATTGTTTTGAATCTGTGAAATACACAATTCGATTACAACCCAGATTCCATCTAATATATGAATTATATATTATTTCTATACCAATGATCATTACTAGCAGGAGGTACGCAGTATCAAACAAAAATGTATCAATTAGATTTCCTAACATAAATTGTAAATTTTAAGTGAATTTCAGCATTGCATTTATTAAATTGTGCATGATACCCAAACGAACAGTTTCTCTAGAGAGAAATTAGCATCGTATCCGTTTTAAAAATAAATAAATGTTTCTTTAACAATGTTAATACAAACAGAACCTCGGATAACGCAGTGCATTAATTGATCTCTGCGCTGGGAATACAAATCACCTATAATAACTAGACTAGACTAGACTCAGCAATTGCGTTTCGTGGCAAAGTTTATATCAAGGAGTTTTTCTATAACGTCATTTATCCTGTTCTATCAATCATGCCACTGCTTAAAATATCCCTAAATTCGAAGTAAATTATAAAAAGCATTTAAATTCCTCGCTTTACATAACAGTTATCAAAGGCTCCTTCCGGTAATAATAAACTTCTATTTTTTGATTTGTTTTTTTAAAAAAAGGAATGATTTTTGATATACAAAATTAAAAAATATATAATAAATGATATTAATCTGAAATATATCTAGAGGCGCATTGAATATAATATAATTTAATGTAATATAATATTTTAATCCTAATACTACATTTCTTTGCCTGATTTTCGAGTTCATAGTTTGCTTGGTCAATTTTGCATGTGCTGCGGTTAGAAACAATCGGATTTTAGAAGAATCCGCATATTCTCTCGATATAATTTGAGGAAAACGACCCATGATGATTCTCTATATACTTAGCCATTGCAAAAATTCTGGTACTTATTTAAAGTACCGTAAAGGAAATGTGAAAAGCAATATTTTCTTGCAAAAACCTACTGTAATCGAGTTAGGTAATACTCTTTTATTTAAAAATGATTTGTATTATCCTTGATATCTAGAAGAGTAAAATTTTACTCATTTTAAAGCAATCATAATTGTGTGCTCGTATTTTACCTTATTCTTTACCGATGTTCTTATTTTTGATTAATTAATAAATTTATTTATTAGACAGGTTTAAATGATGATACTTTGACATATATATATATAAAGTCTTAGTACTTTTCCTAACCCTATAATATCTTCTTTTTTGTTTCTTACTTGAAAATGCATTTTAAAAAAGAAGATTTTGTAGTGGCTTGACTCGTTTTGCATTATGTGCGACTTGATATTAGTCATCATTGTTTGGTTTATTTGCAGTTGTTATTCACATTCCGCTTATGCTTATCAAACCGAAGTAAAATCTGTTCCATCAAAGTAACCTAAAATTGCACTAACCGAAACCTCTTCTACCACTCATCCTCACCGCTTCTCATTCAGAAGTGCTAAACGATTTCCGCCTTTCAATTGCATTTTCATTACTTTGGTAATTTGCAAGTCAAAGGGGTTTTCGAATCCATAGAAAGCTTTTTATCTTGTTTCCTATTTCAAACAGAACTTTTCACCTATTAGTCAATTAAAATGATCAAAAACATGTTTGCAAATGATTATTAATTTGAATCAATATTTTAATTGTAGCCAAATAGTCTTATATATATGTGTTGGTCCAAATGTTTGCACACTTTAGACTAACCAATAATTCAAATGTTTTAGACATGCATTTGTGTGGATACTCCTCTAACACTTTAATATTTTATATTTCCAAATAATCGGAATTACCGATGGTACTTCCGAAAAAAGCACATCATTTATTTAAACAAATCGTTTGCCTTATATCAAAATCTGTGGATACCAAATCCAAAAGACGCTTTAAATTTTTTTAACACGTTGACTCCTAAACTTGTAAAAAAATGGCGTTTCCCTGTTTTGAAATGCAGTATTATTGAAGACAAGAAATGCAGCGGAAATTTTTCTTAAAAGTGATTATTCCTAATAATTTGGAAACACTTTGCAGCAACATGTCACCAGCTCGGATGAGAATGGTTTTTGCTAACGGAGAGCAAAACAACGCACATTATTTAATGTGGTTTGGTAATAAAAGCCTATATTCATAAAATTACGCCTTGACGGTGTAAAAATACATTTTTTTGTAAAAGCTTTTTTCAATTGCACTCTCTTTGCAGTGTCTTTCACTTTATATTTGGTTTCAACTTTATTTTTCATCCTAAATGACCGTTTATAAGGTAACCGCTTATCACAACTTGTAAGGGTGCAGGTGTACTTATTAGCTCTCTGTGTTAAGGGCCGTATTTTTTGGGACATCCCAATTCAATAAATTCGTAAAAAAATTAGCTTTTGCATTTAATGGATTTTCAACAACATCTCAGGAGACTGATGCTGCGGCTATCAACAGGAGAGCTAAAGAGAAATAAAGAGTCAATAAAAACTGCCTGAATTCCAGAACACAACTTACCTGTTGGCAAGCAGTTTAGAACCGTCCTCCACTTCATTCTATAGGTTGCCGCAAAATCTAAATCATGTAACGCTTAACAATGTACCATATTCAAAGCCACTCCGTATTGAAGATCTTTGTCACTTAAGCCATAACTGAAATGTAATGATGAATAACATATAACGTTCGTTTTTTATTATATAATACACGATTTTGCCAGGTATTTAAAACTGTGAAAATATTGACAAAGACTTTAAATTTGGACCTTTGCAAAAGAGACTCGAAAATTGATGTCTTAAATTGTCAGGCATTCATGATAACTAGTCTATAGCCATTTAAAATGCAGTATGCAAACAGATTGATTGATGCAATAATATAGATATCGGTTAAAAAAGCATTTGTGTCAGAAAGCATCAAAAGCGTTCTTAGAAATGATTAATTTATTTTGCTATAACGAATGATAAGTTAAACTTCTTTTCAAATCAATTATCTCTAGTTGTATATGCTTTAAGTAACAATCGAATCAACGTTGCAAGTATTGAAGATTGAAAAATCCTTAACGTCTAATTATTTTATTTTTATTTATTTTATCATTGATATATTCATTTTTATATTAATTGTACGTTAAATCGGTATTTATTTGCGCACTATGAATGATATAAAGTATAAATGTGGTTCATTTATATGAACTTGGAAATCTTCTGATAAATTATTAAATGCAATTTAGAATTAAGAGGTCTCTAAAAATAGGTTTTGATGTCTTTATAAAAAAGCACAGAACGATGATGATTGACGTAATGATAGTGACTATTGGAGAATATTGCCTACACCGTAATTGGTTGGGGCTTCGGCGCACAACAGTGTTGATCTTAAAGCTACTATAAGTTAAACACTTGTTTGATAAAACCGCAACTTGCAAAAAACCCTCAAATTTATTTCCCTTCAAAAGTTATTAACAAATTTTAACAGTCTCAAAAGGAAAATATTTTTCTTAATTTATGTGCAATTACATGCGAGTTTAGATTAGCGGACAGTTGTCTTGTAAATTAACCTGCAATAAGATAAAAAGATTATACAGCACTTTTTATTTTTGAATAAAACCCGTCGAAAAAAGAGAACTATAAAAATTTCTTTATTTTCCCACTTATTTTTTTGTTATTTAACCGTATTTTAGCTCAGGAAAAAACGATAATATTACTTACTCTATGAAATTTCCTTTTATAAAGCAAAAAAATAAAAGCATTTTACTATAACAATTGCATTTCCTTAAGAGCTTATCTAAGTTTTACCACATTATACGTTAAATTAGCAGTTACAACGACGATTTTTGCAATAAATTTTACATATTTTAATTTTTTTTACGTTTTATGTAGAGCATGCTTTTAAGTATTTTAAATTGATTTTGAATATTTTTTACATATTTATGTGGCTAGTGATACGCTGAAGCTGTTCTAAATTGGTGCTTATTTTAATGAACAAATCAGCTTTGTAAAAATAAATTCCAGAAGAAATGCTGGGCAGCAGTCACAGCCTAAGCCAATTTTACCGAAATCAAAGTCAACTCATTGCGATGTTGAAAGTAACATAGGATTTAAAGTTTTGCTTTCTGGATAATAATATTGGTTATTACAGATATTCGATATCACAAAGCAGGTGGTGACTGATGCCTTTGACTAATAAAACTTTTCTAAATGTAACTAAAACCCGTTTTCGTTCAAATTTCTTGTAATGGTGTTGAAATGGCGCTCTTAACATAAACGTTAAGACAAATTTAAATGAAAACACGGTTAAGGACACAATAATTT
>JAUOZQ010000706.1:0-26407 GCA_030710315.1 Anomotaenia brevis | reverse complement strand
CAATCATAGCTTATAGCATAAATTTATTTGAAGAAAATTCATTTTATTCAAGAAGATGCAAGAAAATCTCCTGGTATGTTGAACATGCATTCAAGGACGTTTTCAAAATAAATGATACATGTTAGGCAGTGGTTTTAATGTCAAGACAGTTTAATGTCAATGTAAACTTCAGTTTCACCTTTGACGATTTTATATCATGCTTAGAAAGGAAGCTATAATATTAAACATCATTAAACACTGTGAATATACGATTATTTAGGAGTATTAAAGCGGTCTTATTAAACAAGTATTTTTGATATTTTTGCAGTTTTAAATGCCGTTTTGCACGACAAATTCGTGCGTTACACAAATAAAAGAAACGTTAAATACTTCAAAACACGATGTTTTATTTACGATCCAGATGACAAAGAACTTCAATACAGAGTGGCTTTAAATATGCAATATTGCGAAGCGTTCCTTTTTTAAGATTTTGCTGATTCCGGATCTACAATTCTAGCAAGGTAGTTGCCAAATTCCCTTGTTTGTGAATCCAACGAATTGTATGTTTGTAATCATTGAAAAAATGTACACTTAACTCAAGATTAACAAGTCGTATATTGAGATTTTTTCCTTATCTTAAATTCTTTCTGCATCATATTCCGATTTGGTAAATGACTCTGTATTTTTATTTTGACAATTAATTTAAAAAAATTGTGCATCCAAATTACAACGCTTGACAATGAATCCAGGCATCAATATAAACCAAATTGCAAATTTTAAAATCTTCTCTCTAAAGACATATTTTGGGCTTTTAATGCACTTTAAATATGGAAGCAAGCATGAATCTCATGAGAAAGAATACGCAAATAGTACCACCTGAAGGCAAGCAATTATTCAGCATTCTAAGTGATCTACATTATATACTAAACTAACATAATTTACTAACTTTTAATTAACAAAAATTTAAAGAAATATATTTGTGAGAATGTTCGATGCTGTAAAAATGATTTTTAAATAACCTGAATATATCGTAATAGAAATACCATAATCATTTAAAATCAGTGCTTTTTTCGATAACCTGTGGAAAAAATTTACTAAGCTTGTTTTAAATACGGAATTGCACCATCAGTATGTTGGGGATAGGCAATTAGCAGGTATATGCAGAAATTAATGTTTGGCAGACAATAATATCATTCTAAAATTATAGCCTACAAAACTAGTTGTTTAATGGGTACCAAATTTGAATAAATGACATCTGCGGTAATTCGCTGGTAATGAATGTCACTTATTGCAAAGTTGAGGACTTGCATCAACATCTTAAGCTTTTGACCACTGTGTGTATGCCGATATTATGGGCTATAAAAACGGGCTATCAAATTTGCTATCGGGTTTTCTCTGAGAGCACAGCAGACCCAGGCAAATGGATTCGAGTGCATTTTTGATAGTTCTTGCCTTTGGTAAGACATTTTTGACTTGATTTTTATTAAAATTCTTCACTAGGTTTTTTAGCGATAGCCATTGCCGAGGCTGGAATAGGCCATAGTGTAGGAAAATACCACTTTAGTGAATTATTACTTATGATATGGTTTTTTTGCAAAATAATAAATAATTTCCGTTGCTGTCCCTGGGGTTGTTTATGTGAGATATACTCCAAACCACTAGCATGACCTTGGAAGGCGGAGACCCTATCAAACGCTCACAAGATCACCAACGACCAACGCCACCACCATATTGCTGCTTGTGTCAATGACAACAACACGGCGACAACATGGCGACCCATTTCATCAGGGCCTCCACCAAAATATACAGAATCATCTCCCTATGGAGAGGCTTCACCTGCATATATGCGATATCCGCTGCCTGAATGACGCTCACCACCTCCACCATACCGTCGTTAAAAACACTCATAAGGAAATCTCTGAAACAGGCTCCAACACTGATAGTTAGAGAGATATGCACCAGAATGGACGTTTTTTATTTGTGAACCTTGGGAGGACCAAGTTCAATTTACTATTTATGAAAGTCAATAATCTGTCAAGAAAATATATAAGATCATGAGTGACTTGTAGAAAAATCTATAACCAACTCAGCAGTTAAATATGCTAAAATTATAATAGGCTTCAAAGAGTGGTCAAAAAACGATAGACATAGACATACCATTATTATCTCAATTTTTAGTTATTTAAAATTATTGCATTTTGCGATAACCTGTGAATCAAAATATCTAAGTTTTTTTTAAATATCGAATCACTCTAAAATGTGTTAACGATTGGCATTTGGAAGATTTATGAACAAAAATATGATTGTCAAACAATAATAGCATTTTTGAATTATAGCCTACAAAATGAGTTTTTTGAAGGATACTAGCATCGAATTAATGACATTTGTGGTAATTCGCAAGTAATGAATGTCAATTACTGAAGAGCAGCTTGCGACTACTGGGTGCGTACTGATAGTACCGTATAAAAAGACCCTCAAATTTGCAATGTGGTTTTAACCGACAGCACAGCAGATCCGGGCATATGAATCCCAGTGCATTTTTTATAGTTCTTGCCGTTGGTAAGACATTTTAAATTGATTTTAATTAAAATTCATCTTTAGGTTTATTGGTAATAACCATCGCGGAGGCTGGAATAGGCCATAGTAAAGGAAAATACCGCTTTAGTAAATTTCTTATTCCTGATAGTATTAAATTCAATGATTTTCCCACAAAATAAATAACTAAATAATTTATGTAGCTACCCCTGAGGTTCCTGTGAGATATATTCCAAACAGCTATCGTGACCGTGGTAGGCAGAGACCCTATCTAACGTTCACAAGACCGCCCAGGCCGCCACCATATTACAGTTTAATGCCGTTTCTGTCAACGACAACAACACGGCGACCCATTCCATCAGAGCCTCCACCAAAATATGAGGAATCATCTCCCTATGGAGAGGCTCCACCTGCATATATGCGATATCCGCAGCCTGACCGACGCTCACCACCTCCGCGATACCGTCGTTGAGAACACTCATACAGAAATTCCTGAAACAGGCGCCAACACCATTATTTAGATAGATACGCACCGAAATTGAATTTTTCATTTGCGCACTTTCGAAAGACCGTAAAAGTCAATTTTGTATAAAGGAAATATATAAAATTATGAATGCTTTGTCGAAAATTCCATATCCAACTCAGTAAGTAGATATTCTAAAGTTATAATAGGCATTAAAGTGTGGCTAAAACGAAAGTTCGTATTATAGTGGAATCCAGACAGATTCGTTGTATTTGTGAACGCAGAAAAATAACTATAATTTTTTTGAGTACTTAGTATAATTCACGAAATATGAACGCATTAGTAGAAAAGTAGTGTCCTAATTATGACGAACGATAATAAGAGATCCATTTTCTAGACATTTCGATATAAATCAACCTTATTTGTTCTCAACTTTTGAAAAAAATAGATGATAATATTTTGTGCTACGTGCTTACTTCATCAATGATTACAAACTTACACTTCTTTGGATTAACATGCAATGGAAATTGACGATCTGAAATCGACCAAAATCAAACGTATGAAAGTCTTCACAATATGACATTCATAGCAACTCTGTATTGAAGAACTTTGGCACTTGGGTCGTAGCTAAAATCTCATTATATGAACTATTTAACGTTGGTTTTAATTGTGTAACACACGAATTTGCCGTGTAAAACGTATATAAAATTGCAAAAAAGATCAAAAATGACTTTAACGTTAAACAAAGGTAACGTGAACAGTGGAAAATTCAATGAGGTAAAAGAATCACCTTAGTTTGATGCCTAAATAGATCAAATAGAGCCAGTGAATGTTAATATATCATTTTAATTTTTTTATTATATTGTACAATTCTTTTGTTTTATTATATTAAAAATTGAATTATTTAACTGTTCTATTCAAATTAGGTTAAGCTGACAAGTAAATTTAGTGTACGATTTGCAAACAGTTGCTTTTTAAAGAGTGTCATTTTGTTAGGCAATTTCATCGTCCGATTCAGCCAAGTTCAGTCAATATTTTTTGTTTACAAATGCATTGCCAATTAGGTCTTGCCCTTCTCTCTGGAATATATCATTAATACAACTGGAATGATTTTTTAGTTTAAAGATGCATCAATTTACAAACTCTTGTTGCAAAATATTGGATCCCGCTATCACAATCTTATTAGCAAAATAAAAATTATCACGTTAGATAGAACAGAGAGTGCATGCTGAGACGCAAACTTGCAAATTAAATCGAACTTTCGTCTAAGCCAATAAAAAAACTGCAACGCGTGCCAAAAAACCTCATGTTTGTTAAATCTTTTCGTTGTTTCTTCAACAAATGTTCATCAATCTGACGTATTAACGAGGATGCATATAACAGGCTGAACATGCCAAATAACGACTCTACGTAAAGCAAGATATAATTTTCCAAATCCATCCTGTTTGGTATTTTGTCTCTTCTAAGAAAAATTTATTTCGATATTATTAGCGCATTTATAATCCATCTTAAATGCACAAGTGGTTTTCTTAATGATGGTTAAATTTAGAAAGTGAAAGTAAATATTAACACATATAGGCCTAATGGGGATTTTCAAAAACAAATTTTTCATTTCCATAGATACTTATATTAACATCATTGTTAATTTAGTTCTCTTATTAAAAAATATATGAATTAACTAGGATAACATTAAATTTTCGCTGCTGAAAATCAACAAACTAATTTGGGTTCAATACGTTATGTAAACTTATAATTATTTCTGTGCAAATGTGAATACTCGAAAATATATGGATTTAAGAAAATGCTGCAGTATTTGTAATCGATTATTCGTAAACTAAGATAAAATTACATTATCTAGAGTAAAAATTCGCAAAATATTACAGGCTATAATATATAAAAAACGGCAATATACTGAGAAATGTAGTTGAATCTGTGTTACTTTGCATTGTTTATTAATTTCAAAAAATCGGTCAATGCACTCAGGTTAGCATGATTTATATCCTCTCGGCCTTTGAATCCATTTCTTGTTAGCATCATAAAAGACAGGATTGAGAAATGACAGAAACCCAGTCACTCTATAAGTGAACCTGTGCTCTAGGTAATATGTTAAAACACACACGTGATTCAAGAAGGTCTGACTGTCTATCTTTTCATTTTTTGGAATATACGTGATATTAAGATTTTAATAACCCTTTCAAACGCATCTGCATTGCCTATTAGATTCCCAATAGATTCAAAAAAATATCACCAAATATTTGATTGTTATATAGAATTTCCATACTTAATTTGACAACCTCTATACCTTCGCTGATTTTTATGTCATATAACAAATCGAAAATATAAATATATATTCAAGTTAAATAGTACCTAAATATTAGGAATATTGAAAAAAGGCTTGGTGTCTTATGAAATAATGAATAGAATAATGATGAAATTTTAATCAGTATTGAGGATTTATTCATTTATTGCAGATGACTCAGGCCTTAGCAAACAGTGTGGCAGTGAAAACATGTTTGTGGATGCTAACCAATTTTATAATCTTTTTTTGAAATTCGCTTGCCTAATTTCACGGAAATGATTTTTAGAAGCAAAAGTCCTTGCGCTTATGTTATCTTACATTTCTAAGATATTTCTAGATTTAAATTTTAGGTAACTTACGCAATTATTCGTTTAGGATATCAGAGCATTATATTTAGCAGTAAGACACCGTCCAAACTTGATTGGATTGCTTAGAAAAGTGTACATATAGATGTAGGATACAATGAATGGTCCAGAAATTGTACACAGATCTCCATGCTGGTCTTTTTCCACAAACATCCCATAGGTTTAGCAAAACCGCTGCATAGCACAAGACGAGAAATAAAAAACCAATGGAAAACAGTAATATTCATATGCACCAAGTTCAAATGCATGTTAGGTGACCTCAAGAACGTGAAGAATTACGAATTTGAAACGAAATTTCAGTATACCTCCTCCATTATTTAGATGTTTATATTAGAGCTTTGCTAGAGCAACTGTAGATAAGCTACTAAAAATTGAAATATCATTCAAATTGAAGATTGAATTTACCTTGTAGCTCCTGTGCATGAAAAAGAAAACTGCAAGAACATGCCAGCAGAATTTTTATCGTCTCAGTTTTACTAGAAAGCTATTGTTATTCATGGTCTTTCAAGCTATTCGCAATTCTATCAATTACGTATTCCAATATTACGCCGGATAAGTTAAAACGTGAAGTAGGCACAAGAGGAAATTCGCTTTGAAGGCAACTTGATTCTGTAGAATGCGTAAATCAATCCTACTTTCAATGACGCTAAAGCTGAAGAAGGAATTTATTCCTTTGATAGCCGTGTACGCTTCTTGACAGTGTTTCCTTTGGCGTTTTGGTGTATATCATCGTGAATTTGCAAAATGCGAAATCTGATTTGAATCCCGATTCCATATTACATATATTAATATTATTTTCTATGCCAATAACCATTACTATCGGGGAAGAACTCAGCATCAAACAAAATTAATCAGCTAGATTTCCTAATATGAGTAGTTAAATTTAAGTAGATTTCATAATTTTAAATATAGGATTGTGCATGATATTCAAACAACGGTGTCTCTAGAGAGTGCTTATTTGATTGAAACTAAAAATTTATCCATTCATCGCCTAAGATTTAAATCGCAAATTCGTTGCAAATTGGTGCTTTTTCCGAAAAGGAATATTACTTTAAATTATGGTACGAAGATACTTGAATTCACTTAGAATAATATGAAGTAGAAAAGGTTGTACTAAACTCTAACTGTTTACTATGGTCATTGAGAAAAAAAATTTACTTATTGGAAACGAAAAGCAAGATTATGGAAAAGGCTTTCCCAACATGTATGATGCAATCTTTGGGCAGAAGCTGCAAGTATATGAGAGCAGATTACAAGTATGCAACTAGTGTGCCTACTTAGTTATCAGTGATATGCGACTTAGGCTGCTCAGCAGCGAAGTACTACCTGTTAGTTTATGGTAGAGAAGGCATGCAAAAATATGGAGTTTTTAATAATTTCTATCATTATAGAAGTATGCAGCTACTTCGCACTTCATAATTCAGAGGCACTTGAAATCACTTTGCTTTACTACGTGCATAAAGCCCTGCTTGGTCTCTACATAAAGGAGGGGATATCGCAGATGAGATATGACAGCAACACCTCTGATAGGTATGCGGAATGCTCGCCTGATTATACCGAATTCATTTGTACACTTCTGCTGGGATATGTAATGTTCTGCGCCTATGTCGATATGAGGCCAGGTGTCCAGTAAGTCGAATTTGGACAACTTTTATTTGCAAAATACCGCAAATATATGTGCATCGAAACTGCGGTAAATGTTAGAAAATAGGCCAGTTTCTAGAATTTCTATCCTTTATGTAAATAAAACCTTTCTGGGTGACATTTTAGCTCATACGTTGGTTAATAGCCTTATATAATCGTGGAGCAATACGGAGATGACATTCCTGCTGCTTCTCCTAAGCCAGAATGTGTAATAATTCAGCAACCAGTGCTGTTATTGGGTCATCGGAAGACTAAGAGATTTGAATGCTCATTTGCCCTTTTTCATTTAGACCACTGTCTTTCATTCTTGCATTCGATATGGCTACGCAAAAGGTGAACGTGGCACTCCTCACGGTCCAACTCAATGTGCTGTTTTAGCAATTTCAAACGCTTAGCATAACCGAAATACGTTCAATCACTTTTACTCAATTCCAGGGATATCCTCCCCAAAATCGCTACCCGAAATCCCTGAAGGACGCAGTTCTCTCTGGATTTTACGAGGCGTTCAATTTAATTGACTGCAACTCTACTCAAATTAAAAAGCAATTGTCATTTGCCACTTATTTTGAGCACGAATATAGGCACCACTTACTATTAAAGGCCCTAATAAATCCTGTTTTCTTATTTCTGGTAAGGAAGACAATCTGAAATCATAAAACGATTAAGCGCACACTATACTTTTTACATGTTGGACCTAAATAAACAGCCTGATTATCAAATTATACTTTTTGCATTTCTAAATCGAGTAAAGATCAAATAATATACCATAACGTATCTTTTCCTACTTATAATTATCAAGTGCAATTTCCGCTACTATCGATCCGTGCTGATTTAATTGAACTTGAGATAACAGTTTCTTAGGGCACTGTTTGGAATCAAACTTAGAGTTTATTCAAATTATTTCTACATTATCTAGTACAAACTTAGTCTACTTTAAATGAATTAAACACTCGGTGATCTGCCTCGCTGTGAAGTTAAATTTGTGTGATTTTGTCACAAACGCAGACGGTTTAACAATAATTGCAATCAAAATTGAGTTGTCTCTCATTCGAATGATCTAGACACGTTTCAGCTCTATGTAAATGAATCAAATTTCGAATCATTAGGTTGGTAAATTATACCCTGAACTATGCATGTTTATGTATTCGTATGACAATTTATTCATAAATTAAAATTGCTGATTAGTGTCAATAACACTGTTCGTAAGCTCAAAATTATGTTAAATTTTTTTAGAACCTAGAAACGTTTTTATACATTGAATGTCCTCATAGACAGCGAATCACTTGCTTGAAATTATTATAAATTTAGCCCATTATTATTATTCATATTATAAAATGATGTACATTTTTTGGTGTTTTTTGAATCTGCAGTTTCGTATTCAAAGCAATATTACTGCCATCGGTCTGCATGGAGTTGAAGCAAGCACTTCTACAGGTGTGGTTTCGGTGATCATACGCATTTATGAATTGGATAGATTTCCAATTGGTGTCTTAGATTAATTAGCCTATGTCTGCCTTTTATGTAAAAATTAATATTAAAAACAGTACAGAGCCACAATTTAAATCCAATCTTTCTAATAAAAATAACGCGCTCAAGTTGATTCTTTACATGGAAAATTAAAATGAAAAATCTATTTCTAAAAATGAAAGTTTATCGCGCGACATTTACCTTTGAGGCCTATGTATGCCAGATGCCCACGTGTAGTTAACAAAGAATCCATCAGGTGCAACTATTACCCAACAGATTATGGGTAATTAGAAAGATGACATTTTGTACATAAAATGGATGGCTCTAACATTAAAATCAACGTAACAATATGGAAATGTGACTTAAATCAAGCAGCTGCTTTTGCTTTCAATGCAAGTGATGCATGTTCACCTAATATTGATTCCCGCTATTACAATCATAGTGAATATTGGCATCGGTAGCATTTTTCTTTATAATTTTTTTGGAATTTTAGTGAATTAACAGATAAGCACTTCGTTCATAATGTACCACTAAGATATACTCAAAAGATGGTCAACCTTAAGGTAAAATTCTACAAAACTATGGATTTCAGTTATGTGGATGGTTTGTCGAGATAAATTTATGAAATAAGCCTTCCAGATGATGAATATGTCGTTACCGAAATATGAATGCCGAAATGGGTGCACTACAAATCCAAACTACGCCTTTATTAACATGGTTTATCACGTGAAACATTCCTAATTAAAACGCAATCCCTCTGCTATCTAATCAACTAACAGTAGATTTACTTGCAAAAAATGGCTTAAAATCATGGAATCAATTAGCTTATAAAGCAATTCTAAAAAGATACCATGGTTTTTACGAAAAGTTGACCAATTATCAATGAATAATATTATTGTGTGAAAAAGAAAGCGTCTTTATTTTGAATGATGGTTTCATTAAAAATTTTGTAAATCGGTAAAGATATGGCTTTGAAAACATTCTCTGGAACAATTACCTTCAATACTACATTGCCCATGGAGTGAAACGCCCGATATGCAACCCGAGTAGACACAGATCTACGCGTTTTTACAACATGCAATTTAAAAAGGTGATCAAATTGGTGGATAATTAAGAATCAGTTACAGATATAGTAAATGGACCTTTTATCCCAGAATACCATTTTAATTTTACAATAATTTGAATAAAAATTAGATGTTTTCAAAGGCAGTTTTAATACACGACTTCAACAATGACGCAACACACCGGTAAACAGGGCAATTAGCAAAAATTAGCATTTTGTCTGCATTTAAACACAAATAAATGTTTCTTTACCAATATTAATGCGAATAGAACCTCGGACAACGCAGTTCACTAATCGCTCTCTGCGTTGGAAAGAAAAATCACCCATAATTGCTAAAAGGTTTATTGATCAGACATTGGCTAGTTATGAGGAATTGTAGACTAGACTGGACTAGACTAAAGTAGACCAGACACGGAATTTGCGCTTTGTTGCCATATTTACATCGAGGAGTTTTTCTAGATTTAAATTTTTCCTATTCTATCAATCACGCAGCAATTCGAATGAAATACTAAAAAGCATTTACATACCTAGCTTGACTTAACAATTATCAAAAAGCTCCTTTGGGTAATACTAAAATTGTATGCTATATTTGAAATTGTTGCCTCTAAAAAGTAAAAAAAATGCTTATATTATCAAAAATAATGTACTCAAGTTGAATTTAGAATAATAAAATCATTATAAAAATAAAGACGAATTTTGAAAATAATCTACATTTTTTTCTACATGCACATTAAAATATATCATAATTTTAACACTTAAAAATTGAGGCATGATGTGTAGACTGACAGCTTGGAAAAAAGTGAACATGACCAAAGTGGTTCAAACACTATCTATGTCTCCTTCGACATAGCGATTAAATAAAGATTTTAATAGATTTGAGGTTAAGTAGTTATCTTTTGTTAAACAAATACATCGATATGCAATTATTGTTTAAGAAATTAAAAAGCAGAAACAATATATTCTACATCAATTTATTTGCAGCTATTAATTTATATTTCACTCTTCTCTGTTTATGATAATGATAAATTCCCTTATTTATTCGCAAGTCAAACATCAAATTTAAGATTTTTATTTGTATTTTTTTTAATTTCCCTTACCTTTTCAGTTTCATTTGCATTACGGCACAGAGAAGATTGCTTTTTTAAACCGTTTAATATTGTTGATGTCTTAACAAAACGACAGTAGAAATTAAAATATTCCTTTTTGCCAACAAACATTTAAGGCCAATCATTCCTTATATCGCAGTCTCAAACCTTGCCTATTGTTAAATTAATGATATTAAGCCTTATATCTGGAACTTTTTAGTGCAAATCACTGGTAATGGAAACAAAACAAAGATTGAAGTTCGGTCTTGCTTCAATTACATAGCCTTAGTTTCATTTAAGTCTTCTTTGTTCTTCTATAAACTGATAAATATATTTTTTAAATCTAATTAAATTAACGTAGGTGTTAAATTTTAATATCGCGATTTAAATGGAAATATTCCATTAATCTCTTCACTGCCTTTTAAATCCTCGTTATGCAAGACGATTTTTTACGATTCTCGATTTTGTTTAACTCAAAATATCTCCGCTATACTTCATTATAGATCCTTTTATTGAGATAGGTAGACTGAGCCAAAGGTTTATTTTAGATAATTAACATAATTACCAATGCAAAATTTGCTCCAGCAATAGTCATCTGTATTGGAAATATAATAATTCCGAATATGATTTATGAGCGTTCGCTGGAAAAGATGTAACATGTAAAAAGTTTTATTAAGCCCTACATTAGCGTCCCAAATTAAAGCTAATTCATTATAAGTTCAAATTGAGACGATTTCTAATTTTATTCTATTTAGATTGCAATACAAAGTTGCATTTTGAAAAAGTTGGCATAGTGTCTTTTTATCTTCGATTTGTCGACTGAGGTGCGAGTTTTCTTTACATTTACCCCTTAATTAATAATTGCTTCACAATCATCAGAAAAAACTTATTCTTTAAGAGAGCAACGTAGTTAGAAATATGTCGCCATAGAACTTTAAGTTATAAATGGTTTTTAAACATCTTCATCAGTAACTTGTCTTAAGTGAACTTTGAAAATCAGTTTATTTTGAACAAAATTCTGGTAAAATCTTTTAACAATAATACTAATTTAAAGATTTAAGTATTTTAATAAATCAGTTCTGAAATCCGTTACACTGTCTTATGGCTTTATTTTCACGATAAGAAGGGTCTTTATCAGTATGCATTCTCTCTTCAACACCACATTTGTTTCTTAAATGTTGTGACATTTATTTGCTTACTAAATTTTACTTAAATTAAACAATTTTGAAAGATTCCTTTCATTTTACAAGGTAAGTATGTGCTATGTTTAATGAAAATCTGAAAAAAACAGTGCGATAATCATGGTCAACAATTAATGTGAAGAGATACACAACTGGGAGACAGAGTAGATTACAAATGTTACCTAGATTTCATCAAAGCCGTAATTTTGCGAATGTGTGCTACTTTTGAGCCCATAAAATTGTTTCATTGAAGTCTATGTGTATAATAAGAACATTTTACGTATTTAACTTTCAGCTTTGTTAGTTTAAGTATACTAATTATTTTTTGACTGATAATACAGAGTAGTTCAAGAGGACAACACAAAGAGTAAAGAAAATAGTTGATGAATCCTTTCATTTAAGGCCAGATTGGTCGTTCAAGTTAAGAGTTTTTAAACAAAAATGCCTATAATTCTTCTGTGACTTGAAATGAATGAATGAAACCTATGAAAACTAAGTAGTTGTATTTTCAGGCATTATGTTCTTGTATTTTTGTTTGGTTTCAAATAATAGTGGTCAATTTCTGCAAAGTTCTAAACAAGAAATTCAGAGCGCAGGATCATTTCGTTTTGTTCATTTGAAATATAAATTGGTAACAATACCGCCTTTTAAGACATTAGTCAATTATTTAATTTTACGTAAAGTTTTACTTATAATAAACTATTCGTGCCTCTGCAAATTTAGAAGGACAGAAAAAGGAAACATACTGAGGAAGATACAGTTGGCTTTTATACTACAGTTTAAAAGGATTTACGCTATGATGACAGAAGTAGAGCAATAATATATGCAACATCTATTTAGTGATACCTATAGAAGTTGTTTTAATTACTCAAAGTCATGGCAATTTAAGTAACGATTACCTACTTCAAACTCTTAATTTTTAGTAAAAATAATATGTTTTGAGAAAAAAAGATTAACTTCCATTTCTCCAATTGTGGAATGTATTTTGACAGAAACAAGCCCGTCTTCAAACCCGTCTATTAGCAATTAATGGTTTTCGAAAACGTAAATTTTAAGATCTATATTCTTCACAAAAATACCATTGATAATTAATATTAGGATAAAAATTCTCGATTGCTTGCCTAATCAACTGGGCAACGTTTCTCGCAATAGGAGTGATATTTTTAGGCATTCAGACACATTCATACAATTTCTGGTGAACCCAAATGATAATTTTGCTGCCTGAATTGACACAAGGGCGATATCATTTTAAATTAAAATATTGTTAAAATATTCCATTTTCAGTATTTCAATGGTGCTTTGATTGTGTTTTCTCAAAGCAAGTTTCAATCCTTATTTCTTATATTCAGACGTCCAATTTCAATGCTGGTGCAATTGTGAAAAAAAAACGTATAGGATTTTTAAATAATGCAAATTGCTAAATCACCTGGGGATAAGAGCGAGAGTTAACAGAAACTTTAAATGGACAAGTAGCAATTGCGTCAGTAGTCGTTCATGAAATGGGAGTTAAAACCATCGAGTTGCCGTTAAAACTCTTTAAATATCAAAGCAGCATCCGTTATCTGCTTGTTGATTTCTATAGCATGTGACTAAATTTCTAAAAGTCAAGACATTTCCTTAAGCTATCATCGCATTTTAGCTGCAATGCTTAAAAATCGATTATTTGATGCTTAATGAAACACATTCCTGTCATTTAAGATCTTTTGTTGCGGTTGGGTGCCAGCAATAACGTGGCTTGTCTACCAAAGGGAGATAAGAGGTGATGGACGCACTTGAACGTCTATTAACAACGAATGCATTATGAGCAGTGTAATTGAGGGTTTATATGGAATGACTCATACAACTTGATTGGCCACGGGGTGTTCATTAGCTAGGATTCAACAGACTTTCTGAGAGCCTGAAAACGTGATATGGACTGGATGTCAAGACAGCTTAGCTAGTGACAGGCCGCCACAATACTCTGGGTAACAAGTATATGCAAATGACAGGTTATGGAGTCCATCACACACTTAATGCGCCCTAGACTTCTAGAGGTAGTAAAGTACACATGATAATTTTTAAACAGTAGTCAAGCATTTGATCTTGTGGAGTACGGACCAGGCAATTAGCCTATATGTAATAATTATAAACATATATATTATATATATGAACAGATATAAAAAACGTGTGTTAAAATCATCGCGTTCCTCAGGCTTGTGTTTGGCTTTCAAAGGGCGGATCTCTGATTTCATTAAAATTCTAAAAAGACAATTGACTGATTGCAGGACCAATCCTATCTGCTGGTTCTTTTACAGATAAGTGAATAACACGTTTTTAATTACCAAAGAACTCATGCACCAAATCGTTACTTTGAACTTCTTCTATCGCACTTATATCACGTGCAGTGCAGAATCGTTGATTTGAAACTGTTTAAGTGGGGCTTATTTGTATTTTTAACAAATTTTATGATGTTTTTATTTTTTCTGTCGAGAATTCATTTAAATATGGATTATGAACGAAATAATGCAAAATAAAAAAATGGTCATATTCATTTTGTACCGCTTTCACAAATCATATATTTAGAGAATTGTTTTCACTATTCTTTGTCCTTTACAAGTATTAATATCAGCTTCTTATTTAACAAGTCATATGGATTTATGGTGAACGATTGACGAGAATCAAGCTAACAAGTACTCAAGGAATGTTTCGGTTCTTTCGCCAGTTAAGTATGTTTCAAGACGGGTTTGTTTCTGCTAAAATATACCCCTTAATAATTGAAATGGTACTTTCTTGATCGTTTTTGCTTTAATTATTTTATGCATGTTTTATTTATTTACAAATATAAATATTCGTTACTTTAAGCGTCATGAATTTTGGTAATTAAAACACCATAGAGGTGTCAATAAAGAGATGTTGCTTAAATTATCGAAGCCTTAAATAAGGGTAATTTATGAATAGATGTTCTGAAGGACACGTTTCGATGGTTTCGCTCTACTTCCGTTATCATGTTGTAGATCCATCTATGCCACAGTATTCTGTGTCCACATCTTCACTGACGTAAGCAAGTGCACGCTCAGAAGCACGAAATTAATTTTTTTTTTCATAAGCTCAATCCAACCAAAAGTGCAATATATATGTTTGTGGTGCAACCTAAATGGGATGGATTAAAAATCATTTTTGTGTCGCTGAAATAAGGCCTAATAGGACTCATTCTATGTTATATTCTCCTCAGCGAATCCTCTTGACTCTATTAGGAGTTATTATATCTCCAATACATATGGCTCTTGCTAAAGCGAGATTCGCACTGGTACTAATTTCAGTTTTCAGTATTGAACCCATAACTCCAACTCTCTGTTTAGATAGATAATTCCCTAATGAAATATTGTGGTGAAATTTTGAGTTCAACAACCTAAGATATGGAAAAAAGCGTTTTGGCATAACGAGGATTTAACAAGCAGTGAGGAGATTAATTAAAGGATTTTTATCAATCAAGTTAAGATAATATACGTTAAGATTAAGAGTATTGTTTTGTTAAAATTATATATATATATATCATATTCTTCAATAAATGGAATGCAAAAATGACTTAAAACAAACTAAAGCTCTGTGGTTAAAGCATTACCTACCTCTAGTTTTGCTTTTTTTTCATTATGAAGAAGCTATTTTTTTTCAAAATTTGCAAAGATGGTTCACTACATTTATTGAAGGCTGCATCCTGTCTATTCGTTCTTTTGCAGTTAAGAGCAAAAAAACAGTTGAATTACGAATGAACACATGGAGACTAATCATTACTTTGAACCGGCTATATCTGGTAATGTTAAATTGTTGAAGCATGCTTTGATTGAATTTATTTATTTTTCCATATTATTTAAAAGTTCTGAAACATTTAATTAATTTTTAAAACTTTAATTAAAAGCACCAATAACTTAAAGATATAAGACTTGATATCATTAATTCAACATTAGACAAGTTTTAAGACTGCGATATAAGTAACGATTTTCATAAAATATTCGTCAGTAATTAAGAATATTTTTTATTTCTGCTGTCGTTTTTGTTAAGGCATCAAAAGTATGAAATGCTTAAAATAAGCAATCTTAATTGAAAGTACTTTGAACGCGACTAAAAATTTCGTAATCAGAGTCAGTTTGTAAGCTAGAAGGTGTGTACTGAATAGTTCTGATTTACAAAAAAATTATCTAGTTTACATTTCAGCTTCGTAGGATTAACTTTAAACTCCAATAAATTGGTATAGTGTTAGACTTTAAGGGTTCCTAATTTTCCAGTTGTTTTTTTTTATATTTTCCAACAATTTCGCTTCATTCCGTTGATTATAACTAATAGTTTTACTTTATGTTAAAGAAAATTTTATTATACCTTCGTTCGAGAATGAATGCCTATCAGTGGTTGAAAATCTAAAGTTTTTTTATTTTTCTCTTTGATAAAAAATTGAAGATTTACGTTTTCAAAAGGGTTAACATTATTATTCAATACTTTTTTGTTGAATATAAAAGGAAACAACTCATGAAAGGTCAAAGTGACTTAAATGAACTAAATCTGTGTGGTTGAGGCATTACGTTCCTCCATTTTTGATTGTTTATCAAAAGCCAGTAGGTAAAATCCTTACACTTCAAAACAATGTTGGCTGCTTTCGATCCATTAAAGCATTTAACTGAAACATTGATACGCACTGAGGGCATTTGAGTAACTCACAACCTAAAACGTAATGCATCTACTTTATTGAAACCTTCAAACATGCTTTATGTCGAATGTTTCATATAAATCTTGATAACCGGAACTTATTGGTATTCTCAATTGATTTTTTTAATCCTTTTTCTCCATTTGTTCATTTTTTTGGAATGAAAAATCATTTATTATATTCAATACAGTATATATATATGTATGTATGTACACCAGCAATTCTTCGATTGTAAAATATGCTTACATATCCGTTTGGCCCAAATTGCATGAGTTATCTATAATTTTGAAATTCAATTAAAATTTATAAAGATATTTTGACAAAGTCATCTCACAGAAACCCGTGAGTCGGTTTAACTGCTAAATACGTAATACCACATTTATGAAAGCTATTTTAGAGCAAAAAGTAAAAATTTAAGTTTTATGAGGCCTACAAGTCTGCTACATATTCACGCGCAGTCTTCTAAATTTGTTTGTCTCCTGCCCATTTATTCCACAGTTAAGGTCAATTAATTATTTTAATTGTTGCAAAAAATTTTCTTATTTTCATCATTTTTATCATCTTTTTCCCATGAATATAGTTTGCGAAAGTTAATTTCATCTTCATAAATTCTTCTTTAGAACGTGAAGTTGATATAAAAATTGTTAAAATTTATGCGTTATTCACAATGCGTCCATCGAGATATGTGAAAAAATTTTATTAACTAAAATATTATAAACTAAAGTATTATAAACTAAAAAAATCAACTTATTTAACATCTATCAAAATTCATAACATCAGAAGTTAAAAAAGAAAAATGATGTAGGGATTTTCTAAATTTTTTTAATCATATTTCAGCAAATGTTGAATTATTATATTTATTCGAATGACAATAATGTTTCCACTTTTGAATGATAAATCGTTTATGGAAAAAAAATTTGAAAATATGCCAGTTGTTAATGGCAGTCTATTTCCGTCTCCCTCACCATTAAAGTCGCTTAAGTACCTAACACGCAATTCTTCTTATATTAATTTTAGGCAATCTGTGCCAACGTTAAAAGTAAAAGACGTGACATTTCTTTAGTTTAGTTATAGAGCCTTCGATTTTAATATATAAAGGTGTTTAGAGTTCGTTGATTAAATGTTTATGATTTTTCGTAATAACGTAGTAGATATACCCATTTGTACCATTGCAATAATAAAATACAGTTTGAAAAGGCAATATTAAATTGAATTCCCATTGTTTGTTATTATCTTAGCAATAATTAACTAATGTTGCATGGAAAGACCTTTCCTCTATGAGGCATGGATGAACAACTTGTTTTATTAATTTCAATGAACTAACTATCGTTTATACTAAAATCGCAAAAAGATATTCCTGGAAGAGAATACCTATTTTAAACCTTTCGACTTTCTACTTTTGTAAACGATATAAAGTAAAATTAATGCTAGGTTGAGCAGTTTTTTTGGAAAATCTTGGACCTAACTGCTAACACGATGTTAACAATTTTTAATAAGAGGCGTTCCTATCGCTAACAAATAAGATATATTGCTTCAACGTTGCATCCATAATTTGAGTAAAGTGAAATGACAATGTCGGGCATATTTTTATAGAAGAATAACCCGATCATAAGTGGTAGACTATCATGCACGTGAACCACCATTTCACATTGCCGGAACCACCCTAACTTAATTTGTCAACCAAGCTATAAAGCGTATATAATCGAACGTCTGCTTAAACGGTGGATGTGAGCCCTTTATGAGCAGCATGATCGCAAGAACATTCTTCAAACTATTTGTGATAGGTAGGAGGATTTTCAATAATCTGACACTGTTGTAGTCTCACTTTGTGCAGTTATCATCGCGGCAGAAGGAAGTCACAGCAGTAAGTTCTACTCTAATACACAAACTAGATGTTGAAAAAATCATTAACGTTTTATAAGAAAGTGTACAATTATTCCCTATTACACTGTTTGTAGGACGCGTTGGGAGACGTCGCAGTTCACGAAGTCTACCATCTTCCTTGCAGTTTGGTGGAAAAAGAGGAGGAATTCAAGCACCATCTTCGGAACCACCTTCACCAGTTGTTTCAGGTGAACATGTATTAACTCCTCCACGTCGTCCACCTCCACCAACTTATGGAAGTGGAGGCATTCGGAGGCCGGATTCTCCACCACCACCCTATAAGCCATGAAATTGCAAAATTAAGCCGCCTTGACAACCGCTTCTGCCATTTAACCAACAGGGTTTTAAGAAAAATATTTTCTCTAATATTTTTGCACACATATTAAGTACAAAATCTTTTAATGTACAGGACTATTTGAACAAATCCGACCGACCTCTTGGAACTTTTCTTTTCATTAAGAGTTATTTAAATGTGTGAATTTACACATCAGTTTAATACTGCTTAAAATTAGTCTTTTTCTCTGCAATTTCAATGGATGTATCTTTTAGAAAATTAATCCGGCAAACTTTCAATTCAAAAATATTGTCAACGGTGTATCAAAGGATTGTCATGTTAAATTAACAAGTGGCAAGTTTTGTGGTAGGTAAATTAAGCAGGACCATTGCGGAAAATTTTCTGGGACCCAAAGCCATTGCATCACTATTTATTGGAACGTGACACAGTTTCACGTAGTAGTTGAGAAGTGAGAGTGTGGTTTACACCTACATTTTGTTCCCCAACTGATAGAGCCGCACACTCAGCTATGAAGATAGGAAATCCCTATTATCGAGCTGTCCTACACCTCAGTCGCCTGCAAAATCCTCATCTTTAATTTAACTTTCACCGATATTGCAGCTCTGTTATTGTCTGGCAGATCTAGTCGGTGTCATTATCTCTGGCATGGTAGTGAAAACACTCATTTTTTAGGTCTACGACACAATCACGCTAAAGAGGACCTGATAAGATACAGTCGGAGCATGACAACCGTCTTACTCTGAAGCTTCACCATTCGTGAATAAATGTTGAGTATTCCAACGCAAGAGTGGTAAGATTCTGTATACTTTGGATTACCGCTCTCCAGAATACTCAGATTTCGTATCTTACAAATTCACGACAATCTAAACCAAAACGCAAAATGGAACACTTTAATAAAGGAATGAACACGGCTATCGAAGACATGAATGCATTCTTCAGCTTTAGCATCATCGAATCAAGGATTGATTTACGCATTCTACTTAATCAAGTTGCCAGTAAATCGAATTTCCGCGTATGCCTACTTCACGGGGATCCTTTTCACAGTTTCAATGTATCCACGAAATTTTTGAGTACGTAATTGATATAATTACAAATAGCTTGAAAATCCATGAATAACAATAGATTCCTAGTAAAATGAAGACAATATTATATTCTGCTGGCATGCTATTGCAGGTAATGTATTTTTTATACCCAAGTGGTAAAATGTAAATTCTATCTTCAAGTTGAAGATATTTCTATTTTTAGAAGCTTAGCCAAGGATGCTCTAGCGGAGCTCTAATAAACAAAGCTAAATAATGGAAGCGGTATACTGGAATCTTGTTTCCAAATTGTAATTCTTGATCTCCTAAAGGTCAACTAACACATATTTTAACTTATGGATATTACTATTCACAATTGCATTCTTAAAATTCTCGTCTTCTGTTGTGCAGCGGTTTTGCTAAACCTGTGGGATGTTTGTTGTAAATGTCTACCATGGAGATCAGTGGGCAAATTCTTGAATACTCATTTTATCCTACATCTATATATACACTTTTTTTAAGAGATCCAATCAGGTATGGACGGTGCCTTAGTGCCAAACCTAATGCATTGCCATCTTGAATGTAGACGTATAAAACAAATTGTCAAAATGTGTGAACATTTTAAACCTTCAGAACACGGTTTTCAAGGAATAAGTGCGTAGGTTTAACTCAGATTTGAATCCAGAAACATCTTACATGCTAACATAACACGAGGTCCGTCGCTTTGAAAATTCATTTCCGTAAAATAAGGCGAGCAAATTTCAGAGATAGAATTGTAACTTTTTTAATTCACAAACTAGTTTTTACTAACACACTGGTTGATAAGGCCAGCTGAGTCGAATAGTCTCCAAATTTATTCTTGAAAAGTGGAATTTTAATGGTTTGTTTAAGGGGATTTGGAGGTGCTCACTAGCCTCGCCTCATCTTCTGCCGTTCTCATTATTCTTTCTGAGATTTCTCACTTTATTAACTTCATCCTCCATATTCTCCTTAAAATTGAATAACAAATAAATTTAAAAATCCATACATATTTAATAATTACATATATAAATATAATAATTGAAATATTATTTGTATTTCTGAATTTTTAATTCATTCCGAATACGACATATATCCTTAGTCTCGAGAAATAATATATATTTATTATTTTACATATCTAGTTATATTATTATAAGAAGACATTGTATCATTGAATGCGTAAATACAAAACAAGATATCACCAATGCCTAATTCCACACTACTACAAATGCATACACAATAATTGATATTATGCGTTACCGCTGTTTTCTGAGTTCAAAAAGCACATATATTGGCAAGCTATTAGGCCTTCATATAAGGACCTGCCATGCTTTAATATTGTGATCTTTTTTAACAAGGAATGAAAGGCGGAATCAAGTACAATCGCTTTTAAGACTCGAAATATTCGAAAAGTTTTAAACGCTACGGTTAAAATGAATAGGGTTCTAAGAGGGGTTCTTTGGAGGTGTGCGAACTAGAACGTCTATTGGCAGCGTATGATCGAAATGACTAGAAGGACCTCGTTTGCCACATAGGCAGTCCAGTAACTTGGTGTAAAAGGCGTTATGCCGGCCCAATACTCTCCATAGAGCGTTTGTCCGTGCAAAAGAAACACTCGGCAATCAGCCAGTCGAGAAGGGGAGGTTGGAGAGCGACCGCAACGAGTGTGCAGGAGAAGACGGGAGAATACACAAGTAGCTCGAGGGGGCTGGGCCGAAAGAGAGTGGGAGAATACACAGAAAAAGAAAAAAGGTAAAATCATGGTGTTTGTGAGTTTATCAATTAGGCTAACGTCCGTTGGTCCGACTGGGTCCTACTGGTCATCGAGGATCAGTGAGTTGGCCAGTGAGAATTGGTCTGTAGCCGACGATCGGTTAAGTGTGAGCATCGTGGATCGATGTGTGCGACGGTTGTGGAGACTGGGGTCATCGATTCAGCAGAAATGCCGTTAAGTATGGAATTGGGATGATTTTTAGCAGTCTAAATGGGATAGTACGTGTGTCTTAGGCTTGCGCCGAATTTGTGGGATGTGCAGCGAACAGTACCATTATTCTAAAACAGCTTGAGGTAAAGAAATTGCAGTCCTAATGCGTTGGTGAGGAGATGTAGAATCTTCATTTTCTTTGGTTTGAGGAACCTGGCCATGTAGATTTCCGCGGCAGCCATGGTGGGGGCGTTTTAACTGAAGCATTGCCTAAAATTCCTTTGGATACAGTTTACAGTTTGACTGAGTCAAAATCTCAAAGAACTAAGGTTGTAATTGCCGCAAAGGATGGACCAACACAATGCATTTAGTTGATTTTTCAAGTTATTTTCATCCACTCTATAACAAATGTTAACCTATTTAGTACACAGGTTTAGTTGAAGAAAACGAGATATTGAGTGAGCTGGACTGGAACAATGGCTGTCAACAAATGCACCATACTTTGCTAGAAGCACATATCCTATAAGATGGGATTCCAGTTAGATATGTCATAGAAGTCAGTTGTAATCGCCTTAATCAATCCGGCCTTAGCAGTGACTGAGAATCAATAGCTGAAAGGGAATACTAATCACGTAAAAAATCTGCAGCTACTTTGTTTCGATATGAGCACAAGTGTGAGCTGAAATAAAACGCGCTGTAGTAATATAGGTAAGATTAAAATGCCATCTATTATTGTATCCTAACATTGATCTTAACTTATAAAAGTGAGCCTCATGGAGAATCAATATTATCCATTTTAAATTTCTCACTCAAAAATATTTAAATATACACACTTCAGTTATTTAACAATGATTATAACTATTTACATTTCAGACGAGACCTATGTTCGCTCATGTCTTCAAGAGTAGGCAGATTATGGGTCCATCATTTCCACGTTTTAATAGCTTTGCTTGTCTATTCAGGAGAGTTTTATAGAAAAATTCTGGAAACTGGTGGCTACATGTAGTATTTTGAGCCGTTTAATCGATTTTCTATGCAAACGTTAGTGGAAATCACCGAATTTTGAACGCTTTAGTAGTTTTTGCATAGAACAACAATCCCATGATGCAATAGGACTTCCAAGAAATAGAATTAACTGCCTCCTCTTATTTTCCTGAGTTGAAATAAACTAAATATTGTTTGGTTTTTTTGGTAGAAAACTAACTAGATGTAACCACTTGGTAACGAGCAACACACAATGTTACAATTTCTATCAAGCAATATTGGGATTCTAAAAGTGTTGTGAATCTATTCGTTTGCAATGTTGTAGGCAATTTTACAAACTCCAAATAACGGTGGTAACCCTAACGGTCCCTTTAAAGTAATTCAAATAAAATTAGTTGTTGGTGTTATGATAAAAATCAACTCAGTTTTCTGAGTTAAATATATTTTGATTTATGTTTTAGACAATTTTTGAAATTGCAAAATTCACAAATACATCTTTTTAATTGTGTATATTTTTTTCTGATTAGTACGGTAACCGTGTTAAACTGAATAAACACAATGGTCCCGCAAGTCGTTGGGAAAAGTCTCCTCCAATTTATTAATTGGGGAATTATTCAAATTTGACTCTTTTTGCATGTCCACTTGTTTAAAAATAGCTTCTTAGAAAAAAATTCAAAAACATTCATTTTGTGAATATAGATCACAATTTTGTAGAAGCAAACATAACTTAATAATGTGATTTTCAAATCATTTAATCTATAAAATACTACATATCACGATCACTTTATAGAGGTTCCTTAACGAAAAACCTGAAGCAAGATGCTTAGTGCTATCGATTACTTGAGGCAAACAGTATTTTTAAACGAAAATCAAAAATTAAATGTTATGTTACTTTAAAATCTCAGTGATTCATGACTTTGATTTCGGTAACATTGGCTTAGGCTTTGACTACTGCCCCAGCCGTTCTGCTGGAATTTATTTTTGGCAAAGTTCATTTGTTCATTGAAGCGGACATCAATTTAGAACAGCTTCAGCTTGTCACTAGCCACATAAATGGGTAAAAATTTTAAAAATTAATCCAGCGGAATTAACTAATCAGAATTGTCATTCAATTTTGCATATGGACTGCACAGTTTACAAATAAAGACTAACATACTTGAAAATATAAATTTATTTTCTAACGTTACCTTGCCTGATGACACCCAAAAGAGCCCCACATGAAAGCAGAACGGTCGCGCAATGATCCCCGAATGTGTTTTTTGCATCTTTTATAATAAACATATTCATTACTAATTAGCTAAATAAATTGTTTAAAATTGCGTCTGCAAATATCTCGAGCTTTAAATTTAACTGGTTATGCCCTTAGTGATTTAAAAGAAATTTCAATTGTGTTTTCCTTTGGAAGAAATCGTTGATTTTTTGCGTGTAAAATTCCGTTTCACCTTTGACGCTTTTTATCATGGTTAGAAAAGAAGCTACAGTATTAAACACCATTAATTTTTGTGAATATGCGATTATGTGGGAATATTAAGGCAGTCTCATTGATATTTTTGTCTTTTCACAGCCTTGATTTTTACAAAACGGAGGCTAATTTCTGGATTTTTATTGAGTTTATATTAAATTTATCAATATATTAGCAATATTCCAGGTGGAACTTTCGAAACAAATCGTTATTTTCTTCAAAATTGTCATTAAAATTAAACAAGCATATCTTGATATCTATTTTGACGCATCAACGATCTGTGGGCTTGTAGAAATTGCCTCTCTTGATTTATTTCAAGAAGAATGCCGTTTTATTGCAAGATGAATATCCATTCCACTTTCATACAAATTTATTAGTGGAGTATTACACGAGTTTTCCGTTAGCAGTAAAAGCATAATGTACCGTTTAAAAAAATTATTTGCAAAAGTGCTAAAAAATACAATTGTTATCCAGCATTTTTACTTTTTCGTAACAAACTATTTTTTTCATGGTTATATTCTTAAGGTTTTAAGATTCAGCAATCGTGAACTCGAACTGTTTTTTATTTGCATATTCATCAATATTTCGGGATTTAACGTTTTATTTCAATTTTATTATATCGATAATTTCAGTTGAAACTGTTCCTTGTGAAATGAGTTCATGAATACACACTTACGTTAACTTAAATTGACCTGGTGCTCCTCAGAATAGCACATTTACGTTGGAAATTTTGAAATGTTCAGTTACTCAATGAAAATAATTAAGATATTATAATTTTTCTACATTAAAACCGTGTTCAGACGGTTTTAAAGGTGTAAAAATTTGACAATTCAGTTTATACGTCAATATTTAAGATGCCAATACGTTATGTTTGGCACTGAGGCGCCGTCCATACTTAATCGGATTGCATAGGAAAGCGTAGATAAAGCTGTAGGATACAATGAATTGTCCAAAAATTGCACACTGATCTCAATGCTGGTCTTTTGTAACAAATACCCTAAAGGTTTAGCAGAAACCGCTGCACAACACAAGACGAGAATTTAAAGAATGCAATTGAGAACGGTAATAGCCATAGGCGCCAAGTTCAAAGACATGTTAGCTTACCTTTAGGACATGAAGAATTACAATTTGGAAACGAGATTCCAGTATATCGCCTCCATTATTTAGTTGTGATTATTAGGGCTTTGCTAGAGCATTTGCAGATAAGATTATAAAAAGAAATATCTCCAAATTAAGGATAGAAATTACATTTTACCACTTTGACATAAAAACATGGTACCTGCAAGAACATGCCAGCATTAAACAAAATGTATCTATTAGATTCCCTGAGATAAATTGTTAAAAGTATGTATATATCACACCATATCATTATCATATCATGAAAAGAAGTGTATCAATTTTACATTGCAGTTTAGTAATTTCAGTTAAAAACAAATTGCTAAAGTCCCTACAGAGCCAAAAAATGAAATGTTATCGAGTTTGCCAATCGGAACTCTGTCCTATTCATAAATTCGTATGATCACCGAAACCACACCGGTAGAAGTGTTTGTTTGATTTACAGGCCGACCGATAGAAATATTGCGTTGAGTACAAAGCTACAAATTGAAGATCGTCGGTAAATGTGCATCTTTATAATAAGAGTAATAATAATGTTTTATTTTAATAACGACAATAAGAACTTTTTTAAGTTCCTAAAAATTTTAACTTTAATTGCTAGTAAATGTTCGAAAACTAATTATTAAATAAATAAATAATTACAATTATTCGCGTTAAAAAATGACGTTCAAAAAACAAAAATAGTATCTTATATCCTCCATAGCTTGGGGAAATGCCCTTATTTTTACGATGTAAATTATGAGTAAAATAAAATAAATAAAGAAAATATGTTCTGATAAAGCTTACGATTTTTTCCAAAATACGAAGAGAATGCTGAACCTGATCCACTCATTGTCGCGCAAGTCACTAAACCATTTTAAGCAGAAAGTTAAAAAACAATTCCTCTGGGATCGAAAGTCAGTACGTATTACCAGGTAGCTATAGGCCACAAACTGGAAAGAATTCGTAA
>JAUOZQ010000705.1:0-26465 GCA_030710315.1 Anomotaenia brevis | reverse complement strand
CTATTAGGGTACTTGATTTACCACTGATGGCTACAACACTACGAAAGCCTTGAGCCAGGAAAGCTGTAGTAAACGCGACGGTTAACGATTTACCCAACCAAGTAACAAATGCAAAACTCAGCAAAAGGCACAATTTACTTAACACCGTTTGATAAAACTATTTCGGAAGCTACTGATTCTCGAATACCCAAACTAGTAAACCACGAAAAGCAGCGAGGTCTTAATGAGACCTTACTCATATACATATCGATGGCATGATTACGGGGAATGCGAGAACTTTTAAATGTCGCAAGAGGGAATAAAAGCATGTATGGCAGATGACACGTTCTAGTGTCGCTTGAGGCAGAAGTTGTTAGTGGTACTTGTATTCAAGGGCCACCCTCACTAGTAGCTGGCAGTCCAAATACACACAAAACGACGGGCGCATTTAACAAACGACACGGCATGGATTCTCCAGTTTCCAATGGAAAGTTCCGTGACAGTACATCTACAAATAAGTATTTCACATGCAGGTTCGAGTCTTTAAGTCTTTGTATAAATACACTGAAAAATGCAATTTGATTCAGCTGACTCCAATTAGAGCATCTGCGTCGAGGTTTGTTAGCATGAGTGAAAGACCTACCGGCTAGCTGATGTAGCTTGCATTGATGTAGTCGGAGCCAGGAACGTCTGGGTCACCATCATGAAGGCGTACCAGGGTCCGATCAAACGGAAAGACGTTTTTGTAACGATTTTTCTCCTAATTATACGATTTCGCGCCTTCAAGGCGACTCTTCAGCTGGGTGGTCTAGCAGCGGCAATAAGCAGTTAAAGGCACAGCAAATTTGTCATGATGCGAACATAAAAGGCTACTTACCTCATGAATATCTTGTTGCAGTTCCTCAAATTCCTCCTTGAAGCCGGCTAAATGCTGTCCATTCACACCTTCGCTTTTGGGTTGCCGTATCCTCTTGTCTATTGCCGACGCGTTGGAGCAATGTGGCACTAAAGGCTAAACCAGAAAGGAAACAAAGAATGCGCTACCAATTTCAGTATAATCAATGAAAATTAAATTCAACACAGCTGTACGAACATACGAATAGACAATGGAATTAATAACAAAATCAGGTCATAAAGGGAAATACGTACCCATTTCAAGAAAGCAAGACCTCCCGTTTTCTCAACCACAGGCGTTACGGTGTAAAAGTCAATGAGCTCCTGTAGAGTTTCAAACTGATTTCCACCGTCAACGTCAAACTTATTGTCTTTGAGACTAATTAGAATATGGCAAACCTGACGGCCAGTAGCCACGGACAAAACATAGGTGCCAGGTTTCTGTACCGATTCTCTTGCAAGGAAGCCGCCATTCCTTCCCTTTTCTAACAAAAGTTGCTGCGCCTCGTTTCTGGACATAGGGCCATGGAACCAACGAGAGCTAAAGCGAGTTATGGTGACTGAGGGAAGGTATTTCATTTGGATTGCTAATGTTTCAGATGGTTTCACCATAATCTGGAAGGGATCGAGGCAGAGAGACTCCTTCTTGAAAAAGGAAATCCTGGGACCTTTCTGGTCAGACCTAACTGGACTAATCCTGGAAATTTTGCTCTCTCTGTTCGACGAGGGAACTGCGTTACTCATATTAGTATTCGAAATACTGGTGGTTTTTTTGACCTCTACGGGGGAGAAACGCTTGCAATTCTCTCAGAATTGGTGGATTACTAGCGTGAAAATCATGGAGAACTGAGGGAGAAGAGTGGATCCATAATCGAACTGAAATATCCGTATTTTCGCCAAGATCCATTGGCAGAAAGGTTGGTGAACTAATGTCTGAAGCAATGACAGGCTTTTAGCACTATGAAGTGCATTTGTCCAAATTTTGCTTTAGCACTCGTTGGTACCACGGTCCAAATGTCCAGAAGGGAGGTGCAGCGAATTTCGTTATAAAAGGGAAAGGATGGCAGCTTCTTGACTGTGGTGTTAGAGCGCGTGCGTATCTAATACGTGTGTGCGATGTTATATACATAGGATATATCTAATTCCGGAGTCGTCCCTGATTGGTTGGTAGAGAAGTTGTTCTCGAATGCGATTGGCTTAGTGGCGGCCATCTTGCTGTGCTTAGTGAGTTTCTATTGGGCAACTAACTTAGTTCAACCGTACGCCACAAACGGTCAAATATGAGTATACACAGCATTTTAAATACACGTGCGTGATTTAATAAAGATCTATTAAATGATCTAATTAGCAAGGAAATGCTTATCGGTGACTATCGCTTTCGGTGGTATTTATTAGGAAATGTGCAGTTACGCTTTGGGTTAAAGTGGATGGCATTGGATGATTAATTATTCTAAAATTGGTTTCCTCTGTTTGAGTTTGGGTGAGCAAGAGGTGAACCAACCCCATGTCTGGATGGCCTTGGGTGATTAATTATTCTAGAATTGGTTTCTATTTGAGTCCGAGTGAGCAAGAGATGAAACCACCCCCTGTCTGGATGGCCTTGGATGACTAATTATTCTAGAGTTGGTTTCCTAACTGCCTTGTTTATTTCAACTGCAGTCTTCCTTGCCGAATGGCTCATGCAGACAGGCCTTAGTAACAGTGGCCAGAGGCAACGTAGGGCGAGGAGAGGGTGAAAGCGTCAAGTCGGTTAGTGGCTCGGCTTGGGCCTTGCGGTTTACTCCTTTAGACAAATTGCAAACATGATAGGATAGTATATAGTGATAGGAGTAGTATATGGAATAGCCTGATCAAAAGAAATAGTGGAATGCTCGATTGTTGTGCGGTGTTTCCTCGCAACTTTGCTTATCGACGGCTTTCGCCAATTCGCGACCTCGCTTCCGGTGGCATTTATTAAGTATACGTAAGTATACGTAGCTTACGACTTTTTAATGCACTGTTGGGTGTTTTCTGTAATGGAAATTTGTAGGAATTAACATTGCATTCGAGGCCATTAATTCGCCATAGTCGTATTGAGCTGGAATTGTAATTAGCACCATTTACATACTACCAAAAAGCTTTAAAAAAGTAATAGAAATTTCTGGAAATGATTTACGTAACTAGTTGCTAATGAGAAATAAAAATTGTACAAGTCTCTTAATTTAAATAGAGCTATATTTTCATAAAGTACGGATATCCTTAATTGCAGACGTCTGCAATCGATTTGGGGGGCAACTGCAATGTCTGGATGTATCTATTTAGTAATTCTTTCTAGTGATAACCACTTTAAACCTATGCCTTCTGTTGGACTAAAAAGCTACATTTTTTGTCGAGTGAAAATCAAGTGATTTGCCATTAAAATCATCCAATTCGTTGTACCAGTCCAAAATTATTTACCAAATATTGGTCTGATGAATGAAAATACCCTAGTATGCATGCCAATTCAACGTCGTCGGCTCGCGAGTGAGTCGCATCAACTTCCAAAAACAATCCGAATGGGTTAGTACAATGCATATATGCTCCCAATCCCACTGTTACACAGACAGAGTGTTCTGCATAAGTGTTCACGACTCCTATCTGGTTGTTTCATCGATTTCGTTAAAACGTTCAACCCTTCTTCTTCATCATCAAGAATGAATTTTTGACAAACCCCAACCTAAATCGTGGACAATAATGACCTGTAGCATGGCAATAATTAGCGTCAGACACCAAAATCAGAAATGGATGAAGGTCGCTCCTCAAAAATCTACCGGTACGCAGAGACGCCAAACCTGAGTGCTTTTATGACTCAGCCCGCATGTTGACGGATAATGACGGCTGTGGAAAGAGAGCAGACAACCGGACCCCATTAATCATCTATCATACACCGACAAGCCAGTTCACGCTAACCATGGTACCCGCACAATTTCTTACCCCCCAAGGACGCAAAGCTGACTAGCACCAGCGTCTTTACTGATACACGAAATACACGGCTTTACTTTCAAAGAGGGATTTGGGTACAAAAATCTGCGTCGTTACAAAAATAGGAAAAGAGAATGTGTGAAGCGTCGTCAGGGCTCAATTAGGCTGCGAGTTCTCCAGGTTCTACCGATAAACAGCGGCTCTAACCATCAACCAAAGAAGTGTAACTTGAGAGTATAAAGAGGATTTTAAAAGGCAAAACTACTCACAGAAAAGCTTAAGCTTTGCGACAACCATCTCTATTCGTCCGAAAGACACTCGAGCTCATCCGAGTTCCATCGCAGGCTGTTCGAGAGTCGTTCTGGAACCTAAAGTCTTTGGCTTGCTCCTCGGACGTCGTAAGGACCACATAGTAGCGTCTTCTACCCCCCGGCGTCGGAATATCCACATAGGTTGGCAGGTGGTCGGGCGAAATCCTCTCAGAGTAGCTATCTACTGACGTTTCCTTGATGGTGAGCAGTCTTTTCAATTCCTGCGTGGCAGTGGGCTTCGAAATGCCCCTTCTACGACTCTTGGGACTACAGCACGACAGTACACTTTAGTAGTCTTGTAAATGCAGTTCCTACTGGCAAGACATGGACAAAACTAACACAGGAAAGAGAAAAAATGTATCAAAATCAACTTGACTCACTCATAGTCTTGCCAGTCTCCGAACGTTATGGTGAGAAAAAGACCTCTTCATCAGGCTTGAGATCTGCCAGAGGTACCTGATTCACAACGACGGCATGTGTTACCTACGAGACAGTGAAGATAGTCATCGCTCCAATGAAAGGCCAAAATAACACTTAATGTGAAATAAATCCTCATAAAAGAAACAGAAAACGAGGGAACATGATAAAGAAATGTACCCGTACAAGAGCACAATATGGCAAAAAACAGCGCATTCATTCATAAATTTGAAATACAAAGCCTAATTGTGTTTTAGTGCAAGATAATAATCAAATTAAAAGGATTATGGAGAGAAAAACGAAAATTGTAGTAACGAGTTTAACTGATAGGGAAGATTGAAAATGTAATAGAAAAATATATTTTATAAGTGAAAGATATATAATCATTCCATAAATAACACGAGAAAGGCTGCGAATCACAGCAAGCTAACGATGTAGTCAGGCAAGCAAAAATGGAGCACGTAGAATAAAGCAAAACACTTAGCAAACCTTTACGTAAAACGCGTTAGCTCACGGTGTATTCATGACCTAGTACCTAGTACCATGAGAAAAAATTGGTATCAATTTTGAGAAAATAGCTAAAGCAACAACAAATCTAAAGCAAAAAATATTCAATATATTTAAGCAAAATATCCGGTGGTCTAAAATGGAATTAAAAATAATACCTTTAACCGGTTTTGTTAAAGGGATTCAAAGATCGCGAGTTATTTATTAGTCCCGTTTTTAAAATACTTTGTAAATAAAATTGAAACACAAATGAGATATTGTCTCCGTTAATATTTCCGATCCAGCGATTTTTGGAGACACTATAAATATTATTTTACGCATATATAGAAAATACGTTAAATGACATGACCGAGTGGTAGGATGCCAGTACTGGTCCATTGTTGCATATTCTTTTAATATTTCTGTCTAAGACTACTAGAAATCTACGCATTGTGCATCACATACATACCTGATGTAGTGCATTTTACATTGAACATGTATAATTGGGTATGCCAGTGGTCACAAACATGAATATAACTAAAAAGACCCAGGCACCACGACTATTAGGGTTTAATGATTTCTGAATGCATGATTTGCACCAATGATGATATCTCCTAGCCCATAGTGCAATAATCCTCTAAAGTGCTGTATATTTTGTCTTGGAACTATCAAAGCGCCAAATCAATAGACCACCAAATGCCTGATCTTAGCTTTACGGTGAGATTTCTGGAAGCTAATAAGTAAGCTATCTAAACTTGTGTCCTTCAAAATTGTTATTGAGGTCAACTTCGGCATTTTAAAAGCCATGTACCGTATATCTACCTATTCTCAAAGGTAGCACGATTTAATTAATTAACTCACAAAGTGCAACCTCCATTTTGCGGTAATAACACAATAATCACTGGTACAGTCCCGTCGTCATTCATAAATGAGCAACGAAAAGGTGCCAAAAACAAGAGAAACCACTTCAGCCAACTTATCTTTCAAACTGTTCTAAACAAAGCTGTCACAATCTGGCACAACCGAAAGGTGCTTGTGAAAGCATAGTATATAAATTGTGAATTTATACAAAATAAACCCTAAAAATTGCACAAAATCGGGTTTTTAATTTCTTAAGTATATCGTCCTAAAGATAGAAATAGATCCTACTGGATTCATATAACTGAACCGATTTTCCCACCTTTTCTCGCTGTTTGGAAATACTCTTCAGATAAAGCAGAATACGTTTCTCTCTGTCGTCGTGTTTATAGAGCTTTGACCTTCAAACTGTTCCTTTAATTGCTACTCGTTATGGAATTCGCGTCATGGAAGAATGCAAATTGTGAAATGCCATAAGTCCATATTGACAGGTCTATATTTGAAAACCTAAGAAATCACATTTACCCACTCGTAGTGGCCATTTATGTAATATGCCCTAAACATGTACATATTCATCGTATATTATTCCGTTTAGTTGATTTTTAAATGAATTTTAAGGTAACATGTACCAGTTACTGACAAATCATCGATGTTACTATTGAATGTGCAGCGTCATCACTGAAAAATATGAGTTTGCTATCACTTCTATTCGTGGGCAGAACATGACCGAAATTGTGACCCACAAAACCACTTCATTTAAGCTTATCTTGAGAGACTTTCGCTTTCATTTGGGCCAACCAATTTGCAAGATTTATATAGATATATTCAGACATAGTCAATCGGATATGATTATTTGTGAGACCCCATCGAGAAACCTGCATAGTTGAAATATGATACAAGACTTGGCACTATAAAGCCTAAATGCGGGTATTTATTTTCTGGCCATCATGAGAGTGCATTTGAATGAGTTTAGAAATCTCCTGCATTACTAAGATGCAGAAGAATTGTCAGTGCATTTACCAATACCTGTTTAATTGGCACCTTATGGCTCACAGATACAACTTTGATGAATTGCTAAGACTATCCTGCCTCTCTTTGCTTAAATCCATCCCCTGAACGATGAAATCTCGTCTTAACACTTTCTTCTGCAAGTTATAACATGGTAGCCTTAAAATCTTTGCCTTCTGAAGACCGAAAAATGATTTTAACTCTTAGGAGATGGTGCTTATCCTAATGAATCAGTAGCACATTTACTAAATCACTCTCATTTCATTAGCATATTTAGAAAATTTTACATATTTCACATAACTATAATCGGCAATGACAAATCTCTCACACAAATTGGATTACACGGTTTCACTTAATTAAAAATTGCGTAAAATCAAATCCATCATGGCTAATTAGTTGAGAAATTTGCACCCTATATCACCAATGCCTTTCTAACTGACAACGTATCATTGTTCAATGACAGTCATAGATTCTTTTGTTGAGCAAATTCACAGGGTGATGGAGCTAAATATTTCAATGGCTTGACGGTTTAACTATAGGAAATGGGTAGAAAATTTGAGATACACTAAATTATTCGTAAATAAGTTTTGGATGCTAGTCACCTTTTAAATACGGGTTTAATCAATAGGATTTAAGCAAAATGCTCTTATTGGTTCCCGTGAATTGCAAGACTTTGGAAGTTATTATAACCGTACTTAGGATAGGAATTTTTCGAAAGACATAAAACGTTAAAAATTAATAGAGAAACTCAATGCAAATCAAGATACGGTCTCTCTGATTTGAAAATGTATTGTGAATAACAGGGAGATATGGGGCATCAAGAATCCATTTCCAGAGTGCCTGCTAGGACGCATCGCATTTGATTGCTGTGTTTCCAGGCTTGTGTTTGTTCTATAGAGAATTTGCTTAAATGAAGAACCTCATTCACGATTCACTGTGTTAAAAAGTTCCACAAACGACCAGATACTGCTGAGATTAGATGAAATCTCAACATTTCGATGTTTCTAGTGTTTTTTTCGAATAGTTGCACGAGTTTGTGAAATTTTCCTCTTAGTTAGGGCACAATGGCAATGTTCATGAGGAACTAACTTTGCATTTCCTTTTTTCAGCTATTTAAATCTTATTATTTTATTATATTATTTTTGCATACCCAGTTGAGTAGAATTTTTTAAATGTTGTTTATACGTTGCTATTTGAAAGCGATCAAATACCTAATTCAGATATACTAAATACTTTTTACATAGATATGAATAGGAATGAAATAGGTGTAAATGTGCCCTGATCTGTGAAAGTACTCAAATGATGCGATTTCGGTGATGGTGGACGCCTGTTAAACAGAGATACGACTTAGCCAAGTATTGCCAAATGAAGGAAAACACAATCAGGCCTTCGTTGAATGATTTCACTGGCTTGAATAATTTAATAAATGGACTATTGCAATATGGCATATGACGCGCTTTTAGCAATGATAGAATGATGTTAGCAATACTGAAGAGATCATATGAATTTCATTGCACAAATTGGAGCAGCTATCAAACGTTGGCGTGGTTCACATTGAAACATCAGTCATGGTGAATTCGATCCAAGTTATTTTCGTTTGGGCACGCTTGGCAAAATGTTACTCACGCTTGATTTTTTTCCAAATTTTGGTTGAAAGACGTGTGACATTTTGAAGTCGTTGCAATCACATCACACCCATTGCGCAACAGGTGTGTGCTTCGTTTGGCGAAGACTTTCAGGGGAAAAATGATAGGATTAAGTGGTGATAAATAATAGGTTTTAAAGAAAGTTAAGCTTCGGGTTGTGTCATGATGAAAAATATTAGCGAAAACTGTTCAACTATAAGTTAGTTTTATACTAATGCATCATTTATAATTGCTGACAAGAGCAAGGCTTACATGTAACAACTTTAATAGATGCTCATTCTTAAAAGGCGAGCCTTTGGCTTTAAAGATTCTTTACAGGTTTTCTTTACTATACCTCACTCCAAGACGATTCAAATGCTCACTGCAACGACTTATGAAGGGGAAGGGCGAAAAGAAGACTGTACCGAAGTGTTTTCTTTGAACCTTGCATTTGTGGAACGGGCTTAAGCTGTGAATAGAGTAGAGAAACTCTTGTATGTGAAGGGATAGATGCGCGTTCTTATTATACTGCCTGACTTTGTGCGAGCATTGGAAAGAGTTCTTGATCGAAGTACTCACGTGACGCTAGAGACGCAACCCATTGTATTGATTTCGATTTATTTTTCAAATAATACTTTGAAAATAAGTGGATACATATCTTGTAGTGCTTAAAATTTTCTCTTTCGACTTTGGTTCTATTAAGTCTCGCACATTTTTAGATAGCGTAAAACATTTACACCAGAGAAACGATTAACTTTGCAATTTGTGCTTTCTTTTGTGTATCCTTAAAAGTATAATACTTTTCAGGTTAAAGATAGTTAATGCCTCTTGAATATTTGTTTTTAAAAGCATATAATATTCAGATTACGAGATCTTTAACAAACGCAATTTATGATATGATTAAACTGAATTGTGCTTTCGTGGACGTGACGGAGCACCTTGGTGTACGCCACCAATTATCTTCGCATCACAGACATGTGCGAACTGGTGATATAACGGTTTGAAGTATCAGAGCAAGTTGAATTCATTGAAATAGGCCAATAAAAGTTTTTGATATGGTTTTTATATGATTATGATATGTGTAAAATCGGGGTTGATAAGATATTCTCCTCTTGTCACTTAAGCCATACCCAGGCTAAAAAATATTTCCTAAGTGTCTCTTTTACCATTTTTGAAATACGGTAACCACTTGACAAAAATGTCTTAATGTCTTAAAACTTCCACCCATTTTCCAATGCTGCAATTTATGAATTTTTAATAAAAAAGTACTTTCATAGGCTCACTGCTTTATTGTAATCTACAACAAATGATAAGATGTTCCATTTTGCATCCACTTCTATAGAGCCATCATTGTAATGTTAATTTCTGGAAAAAACACTTCAAAAATATGTATTCTTGTCTCTGTTGCCTCATAAATTCATTTTCTTATGCGATTCCTTTGATGATAAATTAAGGTTACCCATTTAAATGAACTTGAAACTTGAGTTAAATTTTTAGAAAGAATATGATTTCTGAGAACAAAATTGTACTGTCGAATATTTCCTTGGGAAAATCGGAGTTATTAAGGAGCCAATTCTTATCTCCTAGACGATCACCCGTGATCAGCATGTACCTACTCAACGTTTTCTCCTAGTCATACTACGCTGTGTAAAACATTATACGTTGATTCCATGTTTCCATGAATTATCAAATTATTTATGAGTTTGCCATTTGTGAGAAAAAAAACTGAATTTTGGCAAAAATTGCATTTTATCGATATCATGCTAAACAGATATCGCTAAAACTTCTTAACATTGCACAACCCCCTTAAAAATACAGTATATCTTTTCAGAATGACATTATCATGTCCTTGGAACTATATAAACGTACAAAGAGCATATAAATATAATGAAACTATGACTTTAATATGTTAGTACAAAATCAAAAAGAAGTTCAGTTTTTAAATAATTCCTACAACCAATCATTTGCAATTGTAGATACTACAATAACAGCTTCATCTGCCGAAGGAAGTGGTCGGCTGTGCGGTGGTAGGAGCGGGTAAAGGTGGGAGCTCCAAGTGAGTGAGCGAGCAGCTGCATAAGGCGGTGGGGAAGGAGAGCCAAAGGACCCCCTCGCTTCCGGGGAGTGGGAGGGAGAGGCGGAGTGCGCCGGCAGGGAATAGAACCCCCGCCGCCCGCATGGCAGGCGAGTATCCTACCACTGAACTACCGACGATCGTCTCACCACCCTCCCTCCCGGGGGCTCCCTCCATCCCATTCCTGCCCATCACATCAACACTGCCGTCGCGGACACCGGGAGCAGCGCCAGCAACACCAGCATCAACAACCCGAGGACTTCGCGACGGCGAGAGTTTGGTCAGTGTGTGGTTGGGGAGAGCGAGACAATAGGCAACGGTCGAGGGTGCGAGTACACGGGGAGAGGGGCTGCTGGCGTGACTGCGTGGCGCAACGCTAGCTCGTCTGACTCCGAATCAGAAGGTTGCGTGTTCAAATCACGTCGGGGTCAGGGGCTTTTGCTCGCGCGCTCTATCCTAAGGCCCAGCCCGCCTGCTCTAGCACCAGACCCTACGCTATTTTCTATGCAGTCCAAGCATATAAACACTCGACCGGTGGTTAAAAATAAGCTAAACGATGGATGATTTGTCAGAAGAAATCAAATTTTTCACCACTCAAGGGACAGACCAATTCTGTTGGAGGTTTCAACTCCCTCGTTCTAAAAGCTTTGGAGCATTTATTTTCCCTGAGAGCTGGGGTTTTCTAACTGCAGCTATTCTGCTGATTCCAACTCCACGTGAGTTGCTCAAGCAGAACAGTTTCTCTGGTAACCGGATTGCATAGGTGGTCCCTGAGCCCTGCATTTATTTTAGGAGCCGTGGTCTTGCGATCCTCTAGAACAATTCAATTTGGAGTCCGACGGTTCTTCCCGATCAACGTCGATATTCGGCCAGGCGTGTGTTCTACTAAGGACGTCTTTCCTTCTCTTTTAGCGGTCTTACTCATTACATTGGAGACAGTACCTGTTGAAAAGCCAAACATTGGAGGAAGGGGGAGGTCGGTTTCTCTTACTCTATCGCATGCCAGTTATGTAAATAAACATATTAATTAATAAAAATATTGGTCAAAATGCATTGATATATATCAGGTTTTGGTTGTGTATAACATGTTCAGAGATTGACGCCAAGGTCTTTTTTTCGTTTATGCAACCCCTGTATCTTCTTATTCTACGTTGATGCAGAAATTCGCTTTCCTTACTACAGGAACCCAAAAAATTCCACTTAAAAGGAACTTGTTTTGCAAGTTTTCGAACGAAGAAACACTGGAATGCAGAGAAGGCTTTAGTTTTCCCGGGTATGAAGACGCAATGTGCAATGTCAATTTCACTATATCTGCCATAGCTCATGTCATAATGCTTACTTTTTTGTACACAAAATCTTAAAACTGGTTTGAATGAGACAAAAAGTCATTTTCATGCAAATTTAATTGCGAGAAAATTCATTCGGATTAAATGAATAGGAAAATTGCTGCTTTCGTTTGAAATTTGGTTCAAAAGAAAAAATATCATTTCGAAATTTATTTTTACTTCTACATTTTGGACCATATGCAAATTCCCAAATCCTCCTTTGCACTTGCTTACAGAAATATATAATCCAAACATTAAAACAAACACATCAACATATTTTGTACCTTTTGGGATAATCATAATTAAGTGTACCATTTTTTATTATTGATATATAAATTTTAATGAGTTTTGCTATTTTTTAACGATCCATCCTAATCAATTGCGACAGCTGAAAAATCACTTTCGTTCTCAAGTCCTTATTGCCTATTGGATGTTTTTTTATATTCAAATTATTTAAATATTACAGTGCTTGGTTTATGTCCCGATTTTATAAAACATATATCGTAGATAACGTGTGTCTAGTTATTCATTCCATTATTATTACAAACTAATAAGAATTTCTGCTTTATCTCATTCCACATATCGTCTATTACAAATGTCTACCGCGGAAACTATTTAGAAATTTAAATAGTTTTAAAGGAACAACACAAGTTGAGATTTTACTTTATTATTTAAACTTCACTGCCTACACGAAGGCCAATATGACTACTGTTATTGTCAAACATCAAAATGGGTAGTTAAAATATAAGAAACGCCAGGGCAAAAGCCACTGAGCAACCGAAAAGCTAAGTGATTTTAATAAATTTGAGTTAATCTCCGTGCTAAAACAACACCATTTTACATGCCTGCAGTCTGCGCATGTCCTAAAAGAAAACAATGGTTGTTTGCATGATGAAAAAGTGCTTGTTGGAATAGCCAACGCTTTGGCAATCCTGATAACTCTACCAGTTGAAGTCGTCTCTGTTCCAGAAACTAGGTTTGAACTTGAACTGGATTCTGAGTTTCAACCGGAGTCGGTTGTGGTTGTGGCAACTGAACATACATTAAACAGTAATTAGCTACCTCAGTAAAATTTCTATTCGATTTCTAAATCAACTCTTCACTTAGATACGTAAAAGCAATTTCATATCTAACATCAACAGTTCGAATATATTAAATGTAATGCTTTGAATTGACACGCAGTATTTAATTATTTAAAATTAACATTTATCTTGAAAATGACGAATGTTTTTATGCTTTGCAACTGTATGCAATAATAAGAAATTTAAATTTAGCTAATTGCATCCTCTTGCACAATATATTACTTACAAGGCGAGTAGCCATAATCTGAAATAGAACAAATATTTAATTTATTTTGAAATTATTATCTTATTGTTTACGAAATGCGTAAAATATATATTCATAGAATTACTAGCCTTGCAATACACAATTTTTTCACTTACGCATAAACTCTGCTATTTCTGGTGAGCTGCCTGATGGTTTCAGGACAAAATGATAAGTATCCGACATTCATTACCAAATATGTTTACCATTTAAAGTACAATCACCTTGCTTTTCCCAGTCAACAGAAGCAGTCACAAAACCAACTTCTCCACTACCGAATAGAAGATGCGAACGTTTCGAAGCTCCCTTGGTGATATTCACCCTATAAAGTGCCGCGTAATCGTGATAATTCTTCACTTCCATTACGTAGCAATTCTACTTATTTTGCTTGCTCCACACTGCCTGATCTTCGGTACTGCACTGCTAATTATATCATTTTTGAAACAATGTAGCATTATGTTTATTTGTTAATTTTACAGAGCTAATTGTATACCATTCAAATATGCATTACCACCACAACAAATTTATCTTACAGAGCCTTCAGAGGCATACTTATGAGGCAGCCGTGTTGTCAAAAAACCCTCGTTGGTTACCTTTTATGCTCCGTCTGACTCGGTATGTTTGGTTTTTCGTTGCATCTATCCTAAACCATCTCAAATAGTATACCACAATTTTTATCGATAAATATCCATATCTTATGGACGAAGATCCAAAGCTCAACATTTGCACACTTCACGATACAATTCCTCCCACTGTTTACCAATGCAACCGGACAGGGGGTTGTACCGATAGCATTACATGGAGTGAAAACTTTTGCTGATTTCATTTTATTTCCTTCAGATAATCTAACTATCAACATTACCGACATCAAGTTGCAATCGAAATTACGAATGCGCAACTACACCTTTTCAACATTAATTTTCTTCATAAAGGATTGCATTTTTTACCAACAGCCAGCAGGTTTGTTTGGCTTTTATCCGAAATTCTAATGCATTAATCAAAATTTTGCCTTTTGCAGATCATGTGGATTTAGTGCCATCAATGCCACTTTCAAGGTTTGTTGGGCAAGGATCGGTTGAGAAAGCATCACATTTGCTTTTAAAAGCCATTCTTACCCACGAGAGGTAAACATTAATTAATTAGTTAGTGAAATTTGGAATTAATAAAACGAGTAATTAAAATTTTTACTCAGGCAACTCTCTATTTGGACTATATACATACTTGCACGTGGAAAAACTTAACCGTCACCGAAGGAAATTGTGGAAATTTCACATTTAACGGAACATTAAACGAATACGCGTACACACATCAAATAGATCCATTTAGCAGTGCCCCATGGGTTGAACATTTTTTAATTACGGATAAAACTGAAGTGATCATTTCCGTTGATTACTCAACTACCAGTATGAAAACCTCTTAATCTATCAATGAATGAAGTCAGTTACAATTTGCTCTCTTTTCTAGCCCCTCCAATGGATGAAAATGTCTGTGACAGTGAGTCGTTTAGTACAACAACACAGCTTAAGAAATATATTGTGTTTCATGGAAAGTGACTTTCGTTATTATGGATTAAACGTGTTATTTTCTACACAGTGTGGTCAATGCGTAAGTGAACCGCCTTTAAAACGAATGACTAACAAGACTCTCATCTTTTGGGTTGTGTTTGACTTCTTATCGAAATTCAAAATGATTTGCATTGTTTGAGTCTTCGATGTCAAGTGGCCTACATAATAATTAATCCTTATAATGATTACTTTATTACCATGTTTCAGAAACAACCACTGAATTGCCTGAAATAAGTGCGTTTAGAAAAGCGATGTTCTTTTACCTATACTCCCATGCTCTAAAGTGTCGTTTATAAAATCAGATATAATTTCAACGACAACAGCTTCTGACACTGTCTTTAATTGGAAGCTAGCAGGTATTCAATGGAAGGTTTTTTGCGTAGCATATTCATAATTTATGACTTTATTCATTTTAGCTTGTGTCTTCATGGCGTTCCTTTTTGGTCGTCTTTTCAACTGATCATGAAAGCATTCTTTTCCCTGAAGTATCTTTCGGGATTTAGAGACACCAAGTTGTCTCCTTCAAAAATGCCATTATTGATTACTTTATTGTATTTCCTAATTAATAAATTTACTCATAGAAGAACGATTTTCAATTTGTGGATCGTCATTTAATCCATAGTTTAGAAAGTTTGAAGGCACGTCTAGGAGAACACGTTGAGTAGCTACATGCTGATCACGGGCGATCATCTACGAGATAAGAAGTAGTTCCTTAATAGCTACGATTTTCGCAATAAAATAACGCGCATCTACCCCTTCGCATAGAGGTCTTTCCATTCCCAATTCACAGCTTACGCTCGTTCCACAAATGCAAGTTTCAAATAAAACACTCCGGCACAGTTTTCTTTTCGCTCTTTCTTTTCAGAAGCCGTTGCATTGGGTATTTGAACAGTCATGGAGTGAGGTATAGCATAGAAAACCTGTAAAGAATCTTTAGAGACAAAGGCTCGCCTTTTAAGAATGAGCATCTATTAAAGTTGTTACTTGTAAGCCTTGCTCTTGTCAGCAATTATAAATGATGCTTTAGTAAGAAATAAATATATAGTTAAACAGTTTTTGCAAATATTTTATGACACAACTAAAGCTCAATTCCCTTCGAAGACCACAAAAATATCATTTATCCTTTAAAGTCTTTTATGGGTTATTTGAACCATTTTTGGGAGAATTAAGGTGTATATATCACTCAAAAGTCTTCGCCAAAATTGGTTTGCACCCTCCATTGCGCGATGATTGTGAGGTGATTTCAACAATGTCAAAATTTCATTTGCCTATAAATCGAAAGTTGGAAAAAAGTCAAGCTCCTTTTGGTAACCGAAATAAATAATTTTATTTATCTTTTATGATAGGCAATTATTATCTCTAAACAAAATATTTTTGAGACACATCTTGTACCATTTGCCTCAAAGAGATAATTCATTGGGTTTAAATTCATTCATACTAATTTTTTGCTAAAACATGTACGAACTAATTCTCCTTTGAGTTTGATTAGGCGTTTTTCTTTCATTTCTGCCAAAGTGCTAGTCCTCGCAGCTAACTTTTTTTCCATCTTGAATTCGAAAATGGACCTTGCTAGCAGAAGGAACCTACTATCCATTCGCTCAACGTAAGTGACCATAAAACAGTCCAAAGCAGATTCGCTTTGATTGGAGTAGAAATCTCCTAAAGAGATATTCCGAAAAGCAAAAGCGGTCTCAATAAAGGAACTTACAAAAAAGATTATTTAATAGATCAAGATATGCATTGATAAATAGTCTTATATAATTTTTTATAATGTAACCTATTTTGAGTTGAATTTGAAATAAGCGAGCTTAATGAAATTTTGTGGTTATCTGACTAAGATCCAATTAATTCAACACGTCAGTAGGATGATCAAGTAAAAATTTGCTTTTCTGGTGATGTGTCACCTACAAAACCCACTTTTGTTTTCACAAAAAAATTGGTAGAGTTACCCACATTCCTTAAAATGGTGTTTTGTACAATTCAAACAGGCTGATACACGGTCGCCACACTTTGGCTGAGGGGTCCGTGTGACAATGTGTTCTAATCTTAAAGATGCATTTCCCACTTATATATATTGAGAGTGATGGTCATAATACATTTCCAGGATCGATCTAAGATTCCGTGTTTCAAACTCAGCCAAATCACTCCGCCTGCTAACAAATTTCAATTAAGCAAACAGGAGATTTCTTCATTTAGGATTTCTACTTCCTTCGCGAGTAACTACCGGGCGAAGCTTTCAGTTGTAATGTTTCATCTTAGAGATTTAATTTACAAAGCATAATTGTACATAAAAATATTTTCAACAAATACTTGTTGACTGTTAGCTCAGAAACTACTAGACTATTCCTTTTATTTTAATTTTATATTAAAATTCCATCTCTCCAAGACAAGACACTATTTTCTGCAGATTCGAATACCTACTGTTCGTAATTTTAATGGGAAGAATTGGACCTGGAAATGTAACAATATATTAGTCACGCTTATTCACTGAGGTTACACATTGAGACGTAAGTTGGAATGGACGATTCACCTCAATCTGCAACCTAGGTAATCTGTAATTCCCCTCATTTCATCCTCTTGTGATTAAGAGAAGCAGTATTCATGGGAGATAATTATCTAATGTCACCACATGTACACCGCTAAATTGATATCGCTAAGCTGACAACCATTCAACTCTCTGCTTTTCCAGATAACTTTGTTTGGAATAACTTCGATAATCCAAACATGCCTGTAAGACGTTTCAAGAAATTTTGACTTATGAAGCCATATTAAACTTTCATATGCTTCTGTTCCCTAAGAACTGTCTGTATTTCTACTCATAAATAGGTGCCAAGGCTTTTAGTAGTGAAAATAGCAATTAAAATAAGAAAGTTCTGTCCAAAGTGATCGATATTATAATATTATCGCATTATCAGATTCAACTTCTGATTCTTTTGGTTCTAGAAACATACAAATCGTCGCCATCTTTGTCTGCATTGCGAAAATATTCAATTATTTTCTAGGTATGATAAATGATTTCATCTGAAAAAAAATTAAAATTTCGCTAAATGATTTCAATATTTAACACCGTGGGTACCCTTTTGCACAAATGGAAGTATTAGTTTTAAATACGATAGAAGCTAGCATAAAATCGGCTTCATTTAGAAATTTTTAATCGAAAGTGTTTCTACTAAAAGACATTTTGTTTCGTAGGAGTTAAATTGTGTCTGAAAGCAGCTTTTGATATGGTATTTAAATGGAACTTAAACAAAATTGCACATCGCCGCTATTCGTTTCTGTCTACAAGATTGGGCCTAATGCTACATGCTACCGAGCGTCGACGGTTCAGTGGTAGAATGCTCGCCTGCCACGCGGGCGGCCCGGTTTCCATTCCCGGCTGGCGCACTCCGCCTCCGAGGCAACCTAAATATTTGTGTTTGATCCATTATTTCATAATACCGGTATTTTGTATCACACCCTGTTTTACGTTCAAACTCAAAATAAATGTTTAAAACCATTATTATTAGTTAGATACACCACATTTCCACCAATGCATTCATATTTTATGAAGCTTACTAAATGCTCAAAAAGCGATATACTTTTTTTATCCAAAGTTCACAAGTTAAACGAGTCCGTCTGGAATCAATTATCATACGAACTAACGATTTTTGGCCAAACTTTGAAGCCTATTGTAATTTTGGCATCTATATTTGCTGAGTTGGTTATAGAATTTTGGACAAGGCATTCCTGATTTTCTATATTTTCTAGATACAAAATCGACTTTTACAAATAGCAAACAGGCTTGATCTTCTCAAGGTACGCAAATAAAAGACGTCCACTTTGGTGCATATCTAAATACCGGTGTTGGCGCCTGTTTCAGGACTTTCTTTATGAGTGTTCTTAACGACGGTATCGTGGAGGTGGTGAGCGTCGGTCAGGCTGCGGATATCGCACATATGCAGGTGGAGCCTCTCCATAGGGAGATGATTCCTCATATTTTGGTGGAGGCTCCGATGGAATGGGTCGCGGCGTTGTCGTTGACACAAACGGCATTAAACGGTAATATGGTGGCGGCGTTGATCTTGTGAACGTTAGATAGGGTCTCCGCCTACCGTGGTCACTATAGTAGTTCGAAGTATATCTCATTGGAACCCCAGTGGTAGCTACGGAAATCATTTATTATTTTTAATTTATTTATTTTGTAAGAAAATCATCGAATTTAATCCTATTATAAATAATATATTTACTAAGGACGTATTGTCCTTTACTATGGCCTATTCCAGCCTCGGCGATGGTTACCGCTAACAGACCTAGAGAAGAATTGTAATTAAAATCAAATCGATGATGGTGACTTTCGGATGTGAACGAATAATCTGAATTCGCTTAAATTTTGTACACAAAGATCAAACAGCCATTGTTAGAATCAGTATCGTAAAATAAACGAGAATGGCTCAAATTTTAATTAGATGGTCTTCAATTGCTTAAATCAATTTCTTTCGTTAAGGTCAAGCGAATCGGTTCACCGGTGATTTCAAAATCCAATTGGTTACTCAGAAATATTATCGAGTTTTACCACAAACTTGGCCGGAAATTTAATACTATTAAATTCATTATTTTCGAGGGCTGTCGCTGTACTGAGGATGCAATCACACGGACGTTTAGGCCCTCGTAGTCTTAGAAATCAGAATTTGCTACATTCAGCAGCAACGGTCCTCTTTCATGGTGTGTAGTGGCACTAGTTTCTAATCAGTTTTTACCAATTTTAATGCAGAATGTGCGCTGAGTTGAGGTGGCAGATATCATAGAATCAGACCGTGCTCAGTATACAATACCTTCTATTATTCATGGTGGATTAGGCCTATGAAGAAATGTTCCTTTTATTGCGAGCTGCCTAGTTAAGGCGAATTCCGTTTTGATATAAAAAAACAGTGAATCATTCCGTAAACTTTATTATCTCACTACCAAAATTGGATTTTCCAATACACTGGACTTACAGTTTAATAAAAAAGATAAAACTCTTCGAATTTTTGGGGTTTTGGATGAGAGGGTGCTGCGGTGTATGGATCTCAAATCCATGTCGTACTCGGGAAGCCTAGAACATGCAAGACTATGACCCAGTGGTTCGGTTCACGTATGTGCGCTCTATTGACGGTCTAGAGCTGATAGAAGACGTCTGTTTCTCATGTTGTAGGAGACCAACAGGCATGTGAAGGTTGAGCAAGTCATTCCTCGAAAAGGTAATGATCTCAGGTCTGAGATAAAATTCTTTATCTGTCCAACGAACAGAACGAAAAAATGTACAGCCATGATAAGTTCGGAATTTTCGGCGACCAAGTTCAAGGACTGTTTCTGGAGCAGAATGCAGAATGCAGCCATCCATGGTATTATTATTTGTTTTAATAAGCCGATCACGTGTCCTGTTTGTTCAGTTTCATTGTGTGAATTGACCAAGAATGATTTTGTAATAAGTGGACGTGAGCCATTTATGGAAAAGAATAATTTTTATTTAACAAATCTACCACATTTATAAGAAATACTAACTCTGGAGGTTAAAACAGATTAATGAGCATTTTTATTACGTATAGTGATTTTAGTTTCTTGTTAATGTAGAAGGCAAAACCTAATATGCTTACGAAGCTGTTCTCACGTCAATGGCATGCACAAGCTGTCGTCATACCTTCTAAAACAAGTAAGTCGACTATAACAACACTGTCAAGTTTCATTGAATTCACGATTCAGACTCCAGCTAATTGAACGCCAATGGATTTGTTGGGCTAATTGATTCAAAAAGGCAATTAAGAGGCCTTCCAATAACCGAGATTGCAGATCATTCGTCTATCAGCTTTTTAAAAAATTGCACTGATTGAAAAAGAAATTTTAGCTGTATATGCTTTTTTTTCAAGTCAATTTGCACAGTTTACAAATGCTCTTGGCTTGGAGCCCACAAATGAAAAAAACTAGTTCTTTCAACGCGCAAGTTCACTTTTATGTTTCTTTTTCTTTCCCAAATTAATGAAATTAGGAAATGTACATTAGATAAATTTCTTTCAAAACTATTCACTTTAAACGAATCACGCAATGGAGCCAATCTATGCACGCAAAAAATACTGTAAATATGGGTGAATATTTTTTATACAAGCGCTGAATAATAGTTTGGTGAGTTATAAAGAAAATATGTAATGCATGAAGCAGATATTTTATTGGTTTGCAAAATACAGGGTTGAATATTACACTTAGTAGATGAATTTGGCACTGAAGGTGCAGGGAGTTTGATGACAAGCTTTTCGAAGATGTAGTCCTTGAAAAAGCCTATCCTGCGTCACCTATTGTGTAATTGGAAAATTATCTTAGTCCAAACCGTAAAACTACTCACCACCCTCATTCACTCAAACTCTTCCATGTCTTAACTTTGAAACAGTGTGCATGCACCATGTTTTATCTGAAATCAATCCCAAATCTCTCCTCGCTGCAGTATCTTAGTTACTACAACAAAGATATTTTACTCAAAATATAAACCGTTTCCTAAAAAGGATAGAACCCGTTCGCAGCTGACGAGCGAGGAACTTCGTGGGCGACGTGTTCTCCCTCAACCAGTCTCGTGTTATCACCTAAGAGGGAACAATCTACATGATATCTTGTAGCATAATGTGCTGCATAACTGTGATTTTTAGACTTAACTGACTGCAGTTGCGTCTCTTCTAAATAAAAACAGTGCTGTTTCATCTGCATAATGCATGACCCAACGTAACAAAGATCCTATTTTTAAGGTTTAAGGAACAACTTTCTCCAGGCATAAACTCTCCAGTTCATTTGTATTTCGAAGCCTACAAAATCATTTTCAAGGCCAATTGCCGGCATTCAAAAGCTTGCCAACAGATGAACGCCAGATCTAGAAAAACCTGTTAAAGGACAATTTCATGTTCTCATTTAGTCGTAAAAGAATTAATTCCCCGTAACTTATGTTAGAGTTTAAACGAATGCAATTTTGAACGAAAAGCGAAATGCTACATTTGAATCAAATCATATAATGGGCATAATGCAAATGGAGACAGTAGTGATGGCTACTGGAAATTGAGGATATCAGATTGGTAAAACACCTGGCAAGGAAGACAGCCCCATCATGATTCGCCACAGCCAATGCCGCTAAACCTTTTTTTTAGTTTGAATATCAGTTTTTCTTAGAAAGCGTTTTGTTAGTGAACAAACTAAACGTACATTAAACAATGCAATATATCTAATATATCTGATATATCTATCCTAAAAAAATAACTCAAATTGATAATTCCGGTGAAATATTTTCGAGAAACACTGCAGCTGTAAACTAATTTTCAGAGTTTATACACTTTTATAATGTTAAGTCTTTCTTAAATTCTTGGCATTTGGTACAATAATAGTAGCTTTATGACTCTTCACTACATTCCGCAATTTAAAATGTTTTTGGTAGCATTTGCAAATGAGCAATGTGCACATTTGAGAAAGATTTATGATGTAGCAGAATTGTAATCGCTTCTTGTTTAGTTGAAGTTCAAATTTTCATTGCTTTTGGTTCACTCTTCTAAGTTCTATATTATTTTTAAGTTGTTTCTCAATTTTTGCCTCAGAGAATCGTGCTTTTTGTTATTTCAGTGATTACTAAAGTGGCTGTTATTAAACAGTCCCGAATTTGCGATATATTTTGTAAAACAATCATGAATAAATTGTCAAGTAAACGTATAGGAAATGTCTAAAGAAACACAAATATAATACAATAACACAATAACACGGGAAAGAGAATTGCAATTCTGAACGATTTAAATTTGAGATTGAGATTGCATTATAATCCAACTTACCAAAACAATCCGGTAAAAGAGCCTCAAGGTTGTTTACTGCAGGGAATATTGTGAGATCTTCTTGACTTCGATGGCTTCACTTTGAGGCTCGATAGTGAATTAAAAACAAATTCCCAACCCTAACCAATGAATTCCAGAATGGATAGTGTTAATTTACTCATGTCACATTCAAAACGCTAATTTTAAACCGAAAATATGCGCCTATTCTTTTGATTTTCGACCTTAGGAGTTATTAAAATACTTATTTACTGCCACGTATACAATGTTATGGTTATGTTGCCAGTGAATTTGACTGACGACAATCTGCTATTATTTAAAGTCAACTAATATTCAATACTATTCAAGTTTCTTATGAATGTGCCACTTAGTTCAGCTTCTGCAGTAAAAGGTCACATTCACAAAGTTGAACTGGCCGTGTTCAGGATTTGAATTAATAATGGGCTCATTGTCATTTTGAAGAAATCGCTTGTAAGAATCACATTCCGTTAAGTCCATCTTTACATTAAAAATCGTCATCCAGTAAATGAATGTAAGTCAAATAGTATAAACGACTGTATTATGAAAGAGAATATATGAGGATTTTTCTATAGTTTCAGTTAAAAGTTCCTTTGTAGCATATTGAAGGCATTCTTTAAGTAATTAGGCATTCCATTTAAAAAATATATCTATGACACTTATAGTGCAGAATTGAGAAATTAGGGGAATTCCAATTATGGGCTTGATGTAAATGAAACCGAAAATTCAGTGCAAAGAAGTCGTGTTTCCAAAAGCAAAATACACCAGAATTGCCACGCCATTGCACCCAAAGTGAGCAGTCGGATGCAATTGACTGATTTCAATCTACCTATATCGAAGATTGACCATGGCCATTGGTACTAATCACAGCTAATTAAACTACAAGTGAATACCGGCTTTGATAACAGTGTGATTTTTCTGAGGACTGCACCTGCTGTCCTGCTTCTGCCCTCAAATTTTTCTAAATATCTTGTTATTTTAAGTAACCTAAAATAGGAAAAAAAGAACATCTTGGAATAAAGGAGCCTTTCTTTACCTGGTGCTTCGATTTTAGGATCAAATTTTTCCATCTGTCAGTTGTATCACATTTCAATGATTTCCATTTGTAGCAAGTAGCACTTTTAATGGGCAGTTAAAACAACTTGCAGCTGTTTGACGCTTCACTTAACTACATTTTGTGTTCAAATGTATAAGGACCGACAAATGAGCTGGTACCGGATAGCTAGCCTTAAATTATTTCTTAAAATGGATCGCAGAGAGGCTGGGCTAACTCCTTCAATCAGGCAGACTATCCACCATCGCATTACGTCAGGATGGCTAAAATTATAGTGTTAGCTATTCCAACATTCATCTCAAAGATGGTACAACTACCCAGAAATGGTCAGGACTGCTTAATAAAGAGGTTAAATGAAAAAAAGAAAAAAAAGATTTATCAGGTAATGCTTACAAATTTTTCAAGTTTCTAGTAATGTAAGATCGTTTAGTGAATTTCTTTTCTTGTTAGGAATGGTCCAACATGTAAACCTTACATGGGAACATGAAGTTGCACAACAAGTTCAATCTTACCTAGAGGAATTTATATCCCACTTCTGTGGTTGCTTTCAAATTATCACTACTATTTCCATTAGGTATATATGTACAACCAGTGATCAGATCAGTTCTATTTGGAACCACAAAAGATATCCTTGCCTTATAAATTATAGGAAGACTCACTCTTGCATCGGTTGCGGACCTCTTGAGAGAAATAGAGGTCCGATCGATTTTAAGTATTTTTCAAATTATTCAAGGCTGACAAATCCGCTCTCATGCTAGCCAACATAGTTGTCTTGTTCCTCATATATTTTGTATAAAAACTCATAGACTTAATTGGTTATTTAGGTGTGTATTAATGTCGAAAATCTATAGCTGACATCTACTCTTCAATCCTCCATTTTCGCCAACGTGTTTCAACTTTTTGGATGGACTTTTGCATAGATACGAAGAGTGGATCTTCTATCAACTGTGGCAGGGTCGTAGAGGGTTCGGAAGACCTAAGCCAAAGCCACCGAGGATGGAAAGTCATGGGAAATACGCTCTTCTTTCATCTTATGGGTTTGCAAAATAATAATAAGAATAAAAATTCACAACCACCATGAGCATTAATTAGTAAGGACTTTTTAACCAAGCTTTGGGGATGAAGGTAGTGGCCTTATCGGTAAGTACAAGTGAATTGGTGCATCGTTGATTGCACTCTTCTGAAAGTGATGCACAATCAAACTTCTCTGAATTATCTATTTGAAATAAGCCGCTTTGGTGCCTTTCAGAAACCGCATAATGTGAATAGTTGAGTCATTTACAAAAGAAACTACCACGTTTTTACAAAATGGGGTCTGTGATAAACCGGAACATTTACTATATTAGTCTCGATCTATGAACAGTTTTTTTGATTTTAATGCCTATAATGAGTAGTGATTTTGTTGAAGATATGTATATCTGGTTTGACTTTCTCTTCTTGTTGGCTTTAAGCATATCGGCCTTAGCTGTCATTCGTTATGCATCTCGATAAGGCGACTCAAATGACCAGGGTCAAATCTACCATATTACCGAGAGTTTCGTGTTTTCAAGCCATACCTTGCCAAATGACGCATTCATGATCCATTTTCGACATTGAAATAAGAATGTAAGATCAAGAAGCGTTACAAATCAGTCAAAAGTACGTTTGACTTAAGCAACAACATCGATTATTACTATGTGTTTGATCATCCCTTCTTTCTGATAATGACAGATTTCGCAATGATTGTTTTAGTCTTATAGAAAAATTCAAAATCGACCATTTACTTAGTCAAAATTATTACTTTTCATTATAAGACATGTGACGAATACCGTGTTCCTTGAAACGGTACCAATACCACTAATATAGGAAATGATAAAGTTTTAAATAATGTTACATTTCTGGGGTGTTTGATTCCTAATGGAACAGATTTTCTGCTGTTTAACATAATAATGACACTTCAATTTAGCCATACTTTTAATTCGATAACTTTGGCGTTTGCCTAATATAATGCGTTTGGTGGTTATCACACTTTCTAACCAGATGCCACACCACTCGAAGAACACTGGTGGGAGCGAATTTTGTTGTTGTGTTGTTGTTTTCATTTAACTCACTAAAATGCCAATGATTTATTTGATCTAGCAACGGGTACCTTTTTCAGGGGTCATTATAGATAGGAATAAAAATACAATAAATAAATTATTAATATTTTGGTAAATGTTTTCTCGTGCAAAACCTCCTGGGACAAGTTACCTGGAGTTAGTGGTGCGGTCACGTCCGACGCTGACCTGTGCCGAGGGTTCAATTAACTATCTAGGGCCTGAAATGAAGCAAAAATATCCGATTCGTTGAAATGTACCGATCTGAAGAAATATGAACCTGAAATGTTAACGTGGTAATTAATGGCATTCCCATATCAGAATGTGAAAAATAACTGCGCAATATAAATTGGTCATTGAGTATCTGGACAATTTTTACATTGAGTTCAATTTAATTTGGTGGCAACAATTAAGGAAGAAGGAATATACTTCCGAAGATGGATACATTCAAATATTTAAAGGAGCGACGTAGAAAAAATGTCAATGAAACATACCAGAAAATTTGGATTTTAATGGCATAAAGTAGTTGCTTAATGAAATAACTCGAATAGGTAGCAAAAACATACGAATTTTTCGTCAAATAAAGGGAAGTAAAACGAAATTTCGAAGTGAAATATAAAATAAATTGTCGAACCTTGATTTGAAAGCTTCACATGGTCATCTGTAACAAATGGCAGATTGCATAAAGAGCGAGGTCGAGAGAAAAAG
>JAUOZQ010000704.1:0-26481 GCA_030710315.1 Anomotaenia brevis | reverse complement strand
TCATCGGAGGTTAGCAAGATTGAATGGAAAATGATGTTTGCTCAAAACTACGAGCTAAAAATTGCGACGAAGCGGTATGTTGACATTTTTCTTATGGTTCTCATGCCTGATGTAGAGAAAAACAGTGTGCTAAAAGACGTCCTGCCGCAACTCTCAGAGTCAAACAAGAAGTAGGACCAGAGCATCGCGAAGCGACAGTGAGTGGCGACCCAGCTGACATTGAAAACATCCCGTCGCCGGAAATCTACCTTGAATAGACCCCGATCCTATGCATTTCCAGTCGGATCCATCAAATATGAATTTGTAGACCATCTACAAGAAAGTTTTTAATTCGTGATATTTTCCTCCATCCACTGAGGTCCTTCCAACTCAGCCGCCGACTCAGTTTTGTATTTGGTAAGCTCGTATGATGTTTTAAAAAATGGATATCTTATAGGCCTTGGGCATACATGTAGATAATTCGCCTGGATTCACTGACGGGAGTTAATGTTTGTTTATTTCATTTTTTAGCTTCCTTGCAAACTCGCACTTGTACTTTGTATTCAAAAATCAAGCAAATCTGAGAAATATAATTGTGCTACGCATTTTGACTCATTTACAACGCCATTCGCGTGGTTGATTGAGGCACGAGCTGAGTGGTGTTAAAATTAAGTATGTTTATTCTCATACTATGTGTTATAGCTTCTTGAAGATGTCAGTAGATTTCGTATTTTTCATTCCACTGCGTCGGATCACCAGATTCTATAATACAGCTCCTGCCTCAATTTAAAGTAGCAAATTGAAGCCAATCCAGTAACGGTCCTTAGTAACACATCTTGTTACGGGTATGGAACTAAACCGTCGTTCTGATTTTGGTGTAAGTTATTTAGTCGTCTCTGCATGTTTCATCTACTTGCTTGCATAAATCTAGTTACGATGCAGACGGGTAGATTACTTCCACTAGAGGGCTTTATTGGTTGAATCAGGGAGATCAAGTCTCGGGTTTTCTTGTTAGTCCTCGTGTTATCGGCAGTTTTAGGGCAGATTTGCAACTGCCAATGTTTTGAAGTTATTAAATGTCCTCATTCTAAGCGCAACTAGGATAAGGTAGGTTATCCATTGGCATTAGCAGTCTGAATTCAACATTGGAGGGGTTTTTTGTTATTCCATGGATACGATGTCGGTCATAATAAGGCAAAAAGTGCATTTCTTTGAATATAAAAAGTAACAATCCTTTAGGTTAAATTCTGTATTCTTTTGGTCCTAACGGCACACTCCGTCTGGTCAACAGTCGTCTCTCTAGTTTAAGGTTACTGCTCATGTGTCGATCTGTGTCGGAATTCGGGTAATCTGACCGTTGATAAACACGTCAGTCTGTGGCCTTTTCTTCACGTCAAGTGTACTTCACTGTCGGTCAGTTCTAATTGCACACCTTCAGCGTGCAGTGTCCACACTGGCTTGATTAATGACCATGCCTCTTAGGCTACTAAGCTTTCTCTTATTATGAGTGTCACCTATTCGCATAATTAAATAATTCGCTCACTAGTTGATGCTAGAATTTCCACTACCCGAAGTAGTTTGAAACCGCTGTATCGTGTTGTAATTAACATTGTTGTTGAGTTTTAAAACCGAAAATTCTGCCGAATAGGTGGTGAGTAAGAGCATTATTTTGTTCAAATTCGCCTCAGGGTGCTGAATTGCGAACGCTTCAGAAAATCCCGTGGATTCGATCGAAATCGAACACCGTTGCTCCATTAAATTTGACTGTACTGGCTGTGAAATGACCCGTATGACGAGAGAGTGGCAGCTAAACAAGCGTACAAAGTGCACGCGGAAGTAGGGGTGGGCGAGTGTTGACAAACCCGTCTGACGAATTATAAAGTCTCGTTTATGCACCACCGTATAAATGCTGAGGTTGCGTTCATCGGCTCAGAGTCCCAAGATTTCAGTTGTTGGGCTCAGAAACAACCGAGTACTCATCCTGTACCAAGCTGCGTCCACCAATCACCAGTAGACATGTTTGGGGTACTACAGGTTATCGTGCAATTGATTGAAAGGCGCAACTCCACTCTGACTCGGAACGCAAGCACCCGATAGCTTATCTACAGGGCTGCCCCTCTTACAAAGATTTTCATGCCTTTGGGCACTGTCGCGGTTGGTGGAGGTACCGTAAATAGTGTTTCTTTGAATCTGACATCCTTTGCAACATGCAGGCTTGTCAATTCTTGTGCGCCTTCCTATATAATCACCCTAACCAACATAATCACCACCCACTTTTTAGCTTCTTGCTCTTTATCTACTGTACATAATACTAAAACCCTACACTGTCTGCCTGTTCCATGAGAACTTTTTAGAATCTTCACCTACACGAATAGCTAAATCAACAGAAGCATCACATTTTGTAAAAGTATTCTTTTGAGCAAATTCAACTGCCTCAGCTAAAGAAGATACTACTACTTGCTTAGGGGAAGAAACACCAAGACCACGTTTTCCCTCTGCCTTTATCTGCATTTCCATTTTTGTATCTCATTATTTAATCTTGTCAAGGCGCCAATCCCTGCACGGTTACACCGATACTAATCTTGTTTCTACTCTTTTCTGAACAATGTCCCAACTAATAGCTGCAATTTTTTTACAATACAATCAAGAGACCCATCTTGATAAACTGTAATTATTACAGGCAAAATCCCCCCTTGTTTATCTTTGGTACTAAAACTGGTACCCTAACTGGACTGGACAGGGTTCTCATTAACGAATTAAATGTTAACGAGATCAGAGTGTCTGACAATTGTTCTCTCATTAATTCCCTAGCTTTTTCTGAGAGATTAAATATCTTTAACCGACGAAAAATCGGATCATCTCGCAATCCAACTGGTTCCTCACCCATTGATACACACATTCTCTCTGGAAAAGAATGAAGTACCTCTTTGACGGATGAATGTAATTTCATGCTGATCTCGTCTCCACTCTAGATCTTCTGGCTCGCAATAGGGTTTGCAAGTACCTGGGAAGAATAGATTTCCCGAAGAAGGTGGCCGCCTTTGACTTGTCTAAGTCAAATAATGCTTCATAATGGTGTGGGTATTTAAGCTAAAGTTTCAGAGTTGTTTAAACATAGGCCAAGCGCACTTCTCAAGTTGGTATTTTTATAATGAGTATCGTTAGAGAATTTGCGAGCAAGGTGTCTTGGGAGCTAAGAAATGGCACTAAGGTTTTCATTTCCCCTTTATGAGCAGAGAGAAAATTAGCCATTGCTATTATGGCGAACATTCGCCCAATCCGTTTTTATATCACGTATCTTAATGCTAATCAATAGGAACTTACAAATAGGAACTTACAAATCAATAGGAACTTGAAAATATTTTTCCTTAAACAGACCGGACACCTAAATAATGTTATTAATTATTGCTTACAAATCAAGAAAGCCAACTTTTTTCGTACTTGAGCATGGTTTGTGCTACTCGAATGACTTCTTCGCATCCATCAAATATCCATTTAGAGATTATTTATGGAACTATCATGCAAAAGTAAACAACGGAGAGCGAAAAGTGCCTAACCCTAATGGCTTGCGCATTTAGCGATAAATACATTAAATATGTTGAATTTACTGCAAATTACTACAGACTTTTCGGGAAAGCTATACAGTGCAAAAATGTGTTTGTCATTATTTCGTGAAGGGGACAGCAGAGTCACATTACTGCTCCCATAATAAAACGCACACAAATTTATATTTAACCGTTCAAATTTATTTTGTCTATATGCAACACCTTTATTAATTCATTCCAACAATCGGAAAGTTGGTGATGGTGAATGAGAGAAGCACTTGGTCTTATAACAGAGTTGGTGTTTGACCAGGTAAAAGGTCAAAGCCATGTTCAGCAAATAAAATCTTTGAGTTATCTTAATCAGACTCATTTACCGTTTGTAAACTAAAAATTAAAGGAGCATATTTGATCAAGGGTTGTTTCACTGAACATAAAACGAAAAGAACTGGCATAAATGCATGCATTTCGCGGAAAATTCAAAATAGTCCACAGTAGCATAGTCTTTCGAACAGGGATGCATACATTTTGTCGTCAATTGTTGCGAAATTTGAGAATGAATTTACACCAATCGATTTTACGCTGGCAGTTGAATACCACGCCATGTGAGTGAGATATAATGCAGAGATTTCGATCAAATTCGAGATAGTAAAAGACGTTTTGTCAGTCAGTCATTTAGTCAGGAAAAGGGCCTTAGGTTAGACGATGCCTTCTGCATTGGGTGTGTTCTCTCTTGTCAAGTTTGGAGTGTATTCTGCATACGAGAAAAATCGCCGCTGTGTCCTATGATATGTTAATTCAAAATTACTCGAAACAATGCAGGCTCTTCAAACTGTTTCCTATATACAATGTCAGATATGAGTGCATTTCTTTTCGCTTAAAATAAAAATGAGTCAAAATGAAAGAGCGTTCACAAATAAGCAGAGTGAAAGAAGGTTTAGGAATACCCTGCATTTTCTAGCTAGTCGATTTAGATTATCGCCTGTGGGTTGCCGCTTTAGACTGATAAGCTCCGTTTAGGGGTGAGCACATTTTATGGATGGTTGTTCATCACGACGAAATCAAGAGTAACTAATTATTCTCGAAGCAAAAGGCTAAATCGAGGTCGCCGTGCTTGCAATGAAATTGGATGCAAAGTGTCCGAAAATTCCTGATTGGTTTAGAAAGGAACAAAAACAACCTACTTAGGTGAACGGGCAATTATGACTATCGTGTGGATGGGATGGTCGAGTTGATTTTCAGCAAAAATTCAAGAAGTCAAGGGAGAAATTAGGTTTCTCTTAATAAGTGAAAAATAAGAGGAAGAAGAATCGGCAGCATTCATCTACTTCACGAAGCAAAAAATTGGTTGAGGATTCATTTAAGTTAATTTTCTCTTCTAAAAATTATAGTGGATAACAATCGATTCAGCATAGAAATGTATCACTTGTAATAACGAGTGGAGTTAAATGTTGTGATTTTTTTATTTCATTAACAGGAATTTAATATAAAACGTCGTTTGCAGTTCAGATTGTTTACTTCACCTTATGGAGCGCTTTCGATTAGCATTAACATTAGCTTGAGTTCAACCTTTCGTTTTGGTGGGCATCCAATTTCACTCTCATAATTAAGGTAGTCATCATTATTACAGCAAAAAGTGCCTTTTAAAACTCGTTAATCGGTACATGCTAAATATACGTCTTTAGGAATGCACCAAGACACTTAAATATTTGTGGAGCAATCAATCATATTTCTGAGAATGCGATGGTCGCCACCCCATACTGTAAGACTCACGACGATGTAATCTCACCTTACTATTATTACAATTATCACGAGGGAATCTGTGCCTTATCATTCCTCCCAACAGAATGTAAGGGGCATGGATATTTGTGGGAACATTTGGGCCTCAGTCCCAAACCCAACAAAGTTTTTGTAAAATATGCATAGTGCTTTCGATGAAAATTCTATGACTTTCTAATAAACCTTTTTGAAAATTTTCTATGCATTTTTAAATATTCCACCGTTAGGGGAGATAAAACAGTTTAAACCATCTGAGAAATTGAAATTGGCCTTACTTTTATGGAAGGAATCAACAACTTGTGAAAGTGTTCTCGACAGATTAATTGGATCCGTTTGAAAGGAACGGAAAGAAGAAAGAAATTTAGGTTCCTTCATTGCGTGATTTATTTTTAATTAATAAACTCTTCAGCTCACATTATGTTTCCGTTTTTCATCAATTGTGGAATACCTGAATCTCAAAGATTGGATTAACTAGCTTCTGACTTGATTAATGATGACCGTTGATGACCCGCAAGTTGCAGTCTTGTTCTTCTTCTGATAGGTTATTTAAATACTTATTGAAATTCACACTATAATGAAAGTGGGATAACTGAAAGGAATTCAACTGAAATTGTAAACTCTACTTGAAGCAGTTAGCTGGGTACGTTTTAATGTGTGCAGAACAAAAGTACTACTATGCTAAGTGAATATGCAATAGAAATAGAAATAGAAATAGAATTAAAAGAAAAATGTACACTAGATTATTGCTTCGGGAATCTGCTTATTGAATATTTGCACTTAATGGGAATAGTAGTGATAATTTTGAAAGCAACCACAGAAATGGAACTCAAGTTCCCTTTTGTAAGTTTGAACCCGTTGTGCAGCTTCATTTTCCCATGGAAGGTTTGCAAGACTACATTTATTATTAATTAACTCCGACGGCGGAGAAATAAGTGGCTATGGCTAGTAAGGAGTACACTGAGGACGGAATCTGTTTACGATTTCCATAGTGGCAAACATTGGGTTTCTTTTATATACATAGGAGTTATATGATATTCTAGAACAAATGAGGAAGGTGATTCTGAAATCATATTCATATTTTATTGAACCACTAATTTAAGTAACCACCACACTGCGCTGCCTTGTAGTGGTGTAGCCGCAAGAAAGTAACTACTCTCTAATTCGAGTTGCAAATTATCATTTTCACATACGGAGCATCTAGAACAAAACACAAGCGAAATGGTTATCAAGGCGCCGCAGTCTATTTTGCAGTGCTTATTGTGTCTTCTGAAGATGAGGCAGAAGTTGGAGTAGGTGGCGCATACCTTTTTAGTTTAGGAATATTACTAAAAATAAATTCGACTAGTCAGTCCGAAGGGTTGGTTCCACCTTCGTCACCAGTTAGGTTAGTCGCGAAAGTTTACTTCGAGAAAATGGATTGCTTTTAAATGTTCCTGGAAGAACACACTTTTCTTCGTTCTACCAGATACTCACCGTTTTTTAATATTTATTAGAATTACATCAATTGCGAAGACATATTTCATTTTCTTCATTTCTTTTCTTTGACTTTTTAAGTGCATTTTACTTTTTAATCTGTATGTTTACGCAATTACTCACAGTAGAGTTCATTGAGCAGAAATGATAAAAATCCTGAGACTGTTCAAAAATATCCTCCGGTCCCCTCGAGCTAAACAGCTAAAAATTTATTAGATAATTGAAAACTGGAAAAACCAAAATAACATCACCACGTATCGAAATAAACATTTTCAAAATGAACGACTGACTACACAAAGCACTTAATGTTATTTGAATTTATTCTGGACTTCTAGTTTATAAAATATATGTATAAATTTCAAATGTTTTCAAAGATTACTTTCTGTAATGAAGACGATGAATCTATGGGCCTATAAACCGCAAATTTCAGTTTCACCTTTCTGTTGTCATAGAGCGGAATCATGACATCTTGCCAACCGAAGACAAAGTGAACATTCCAAAAGGAGTTGAGACGCTCTTATTCAAACGGTTCTGGTGTGCGAATCTGGGTTACTATTACTGAGCATGTAGAAATACTAGACCTAGCGCTTCCCTCCCAAAATCTAATCCATAGTTAATTCTGGCATCTTCTGAGGAATCAGCGCTTTAGAAATTGAAATAATTTGTCTCGTATAGCATTGTCTATTGCTGTATTCATAAACAGAGAATCTAAATGTATTACCTTCGCAGCAGAATGCGTCAATTCACAAGGGGCGTGGGGTAAAGCACACACAATTATCACCTGTTTTTGAACTTTAATTTAATGTAGACTTATCACTTGAGAAGAACTGGCTTGTGGTGTATCGTAATCAGGAGACGACATTTGACCCTCTCAACGTTATCGAGCGGATCAATGATCCCAATTGCTGGCTGTAAAAGCTCCGTAACTCCAGTCGGCTCTGTAGATCCAGCAGCGTTGAATGGTCTTGCCTAACCTCCTTCGGCCGTTGCTGGGACCTCTGCCGGAGCTGCAGTCACGGAACTCTGAAGGTGTCCATTATTCTTCCAGAATCTGAAAGCAAGAAGCCGGAGACGGGAGGGTCTCGGACACCCTCGAGAACGAGGAAACTGCCCATGCCTGATGTGTCGGAGAAAACCTCAGTTGTGGCCCGTGCTTCAGCGACTACAAGTTATCGGCCTAGTATGTTTTATTAAGGACGAACTCTCTAAAAGGTATTTTGAAATCGTCAATGAAGAAGCGAATTATTTCACAGACCAGATCCACATCAGCAAGTAGCAGGCTTGCTAAACTCGGCGTAGAGGCCAAACATCCCCAATCTCCATTTAACAGGAGCAAAGGAAGAAGGGCGGGCTCCTCTAAATCTGATTTGCTTGTCTCTAGGCCTCATTTTTGCCTGGGGACGAGAGTGACCACGACGTCTGCGAGTAGACCCAAGAATTCAGTGAGGGCGAAGGTGGGTAACATTGGCAAAAGGGCTCTGGAAAAGACAAGAGGAATGGCGATCAGAAACAGATCAGCATTGAAAATAGAGGCTCGAGCTCTGGAGCCGGTTAAACCGGAGCCAGAACCATCCCAACCGAAAACCGGTTAGTTTGAATTATTCTATCTCGCATCCCAAAATTGAGTTTGGCGTCTTTAGCTTATTTTAGCGTTAGTGTTAGTGTCTTAAAGCACCTCATGGACCTGGATGAGCATAATAAACATCAAGCTGTTTCTAAGTCAATAGTTATCAAACTACGAGAATTAAGAAACCATTTGGTCTGAAACAAGTTGTTCTTTGGATTCCACTGCAAAGATGTCTGATTTGAGAAAGGAAGAGAGAATTTCAAGAAGAGCTCCATCATCCCCACTAAAGAAATCGAGAAGCTTTCGAAACCGCTCTTAAGCGTTGAAATTAAAGTCGTACGGAATATGTTTGCTACTACCCTCCTACCTATCACAATTCTTAGCTTAGTAGTTACCATATCGGGTACGAGCATGTTTCTCAGCACATCTTTACCATTCCACTTCGATAAACATGTACTTCTTTGTGGCCGATCATACGCCAACAACTCAAGAAGCCAATGCTCTTGCCAACAGTAAAATCGCAAAGGCTTTCAGAAGCTTTTCTTATAACACTGCATATTTACTTGCAAACTACTCAGAAAATGATGAGTTTCACTCAATCTGCCAGAAGTCATTGAATTTCGATACATTGCACATTTGTGATACATCTATTAGTAAAATTGAATTGCACGAGCATTGGATAAATGTGAGTTTCTTTATTTTCTAATGATTTCCTCCCACTTTTTAAGTCACTAAATGAACATGATTTTTACCTATGGTGCTTAAGTCAATCACTGAGCAACCGAACATAACAATTTGTTTGGAAAACATGCGTTTTAATGCCGTATATACTCTGAAAGAAGACGGTAACCTTAATAAAATTCGATTGATTTGGTTTTCTCCGATGGCTTTTGATTACTGTTGCACACATTTGTTTGAGGTGCTTAATTTCGTCAAATTCATTAGATGAAAAATGGCTCTTGGGACTATTTTACTTATCTAAGTTCACAAATTGAATAAAAGCCCTAATATCTGATAATTTATTTTTTTTCTTAAGTTAATGGTTTCACATACTCTTTACTAGGTATTTCACTCTATCTACCAATTTAGATAACTATAATTATTTACGGAGAGGTAATAAATGCCATGAAATTTTGCTAATCTGCAAAAGTGTTATGGGACTGGCCGCATTGATTTTAAATATAAAATGTTCTGCTCACATTTTTTATTTAATTTTTCCAACTTTTGAGGGACTTTCTAACACATCCGTGATTTAGGATTATCGGGATCCTTGTTTAAATCTTTTTTGCCTACTTGGTTCAATGAGATTTAGTGATCGTGAATCTCAATCCCAAGTTTAATGTCACTGTGAACACAATTGCTGAACCAGAGAAACATTTGCACATTGCTAGTTTTTTTCGATTTTTTCATGTTATTTTTAGTAAGTCATTAAGGCGATACTGTCTGGTTTGCTGTGATATCGATAACAACACCTAAATCGCAAATCTTATTCTGTTGGACATTTCTGAAACGATTTACGTAATTGAAAGAAATACCTTTTTCTAACTAATTGCCGCACATCAATATATATATCGATTAACTTTTACTTGAATTTACCCAAAAGTAAAGTAATATCACTAAAGACAGTACTACCTAAAACCCACAATATTTAGATTCAGTTTGGAAGTGCATTATGGGTTTTGCTTATTAGATGTAAATTCAGAGATCGCCGAGTCAAATATTGCTATTTATAATCGCCTAACCGGTGAAAATTAAATTGCGATTTTCAGTTTGGTGGTTATTTACACCATTAAACTAATACAATGAATGACAAATAGCGAAAAATGATGACTCAAATAGAAGGCATTAAGTTATCATACTGGAGGAGATCATGAAAAATCATGAAAATTCAAAATGTATGTATGTAAGTTTAATAATTGTTGACCCAATATATATTGGAAGCGGTAATTTCGAGTTAATCAATTTTTAAAAGAATGCCTTTCCATTCATCAAATTCACTTTTGTTTAAATATTAATAATCCAGGAGACTATGACTATGGATTTTCCATTCAACTCTAATTTGATTTATTTTGTCTTACGAAAAATAATTCGCTTCTCACAAAGCAATCAAGACTTCTAAATTGTTCTTTTGGGCATGTTTAACTTTTGCAGGCTACTTCGGATGGCCCTGTTATCTCGTATGTTCAAGCTTATGCTAGTCTCGCTGTCAATTGCAAAATGTTGCATTTTCTGCAACTCATCATAACTTTATGATAAGCAGTTCATGTGCCTCTAACTTGATATTGGGAGCATGATTGAGCACTATAATTGATATTATGGAGAGACGAAATAAATTGCAGGTTCCTTCATGGATTGATTTATTCTCTGATTAATCAATTCTTCATCTCTGATTAAGCTACCATACCAATAAGAATATTGATTCGAATCATTAAACCAGGTCATAGTCCTTGGCGCATATCGAAAGATACAACTGCTCTGGTATGTTTTATGCACATTGCACGTGTTTGAATGAGACCGATCTCACGTAGCTAAAAAAGCTTGGATAACTCCTAAGAAAGTTTTCAATCAAGCCGTACTGTTAGCTCCATAGAAAAATGATGACGAGCATTTTGAGATCCACCTCTGCTTGGATAACTTGCAATAATGACAAATACGGGCTGTTATCTCTTATTTTCGAACTTGGGACACTCTCATTCCCACACTTATTAGGTACATTTCCTTGGGTTGACATCAAGTTAAGCTGTTCAAGGATCACCTGGTGGATGTCAAAATTTGGATTAAAACGTCAGAACTTTCCACATTAAGGTATGAATTACAAGTGGCATTTTTGGTGAAGGAATCTGATCTTTTGAGGTTGCCAATATATCAGACTTGTTCATCCTCAACAAAAGGGCCATAATGGAATATCGAGGGCTGCGGGGCTTTACCGATGTTAAGTTAGCGCTCTTGTTAATGCTTTAACGATTTTAAATGACTAGGCTTTTTAAAGAATTTCAGGAGTCAACTTTTACAACGCAGAATTTTGCAAGCACGAGAACTTTAGTATTTGTCAAGGACAGTCCTTTCTGTTCAATTCGATTCAAGTTTACTAAAAATTACGACCTTTCATATGCCTTTGGTTATGGTTTTTTTGAAATACTGTTAATGGAGCTATTTTTACGAGAAAATTCGTCGGACTATCAAAAAGAATATTACAACTTCTATCGGTCATGTAGAAGGACAAGATTTAATAAGGAAATGCTTGCCTCTATCAAGCTGTAATTCCTAAAAATGAATACATATATAATTAAAGATATATAAGAAGCACATTTTAAGACGATTCATCGATTAAAATTGAAAAAATTCCCATAATATGTTATTTACGGTAGCAGCTAAAGAAACAATTATTTATAAAGCATAATTATATAAATTTAAATTTAGATTTAATTTGAAGGGTTGAATGCGAACATTTTTAAACTGCATAATTTAAGCGATATTAAAACGAGGGATTTGAACTGATATTAAGTAAAAACTGAAATAAAAATACAAATATTTAGCGAAATTCGCCTTTTTTAATCGATTTATTTTGGACTCATTGCATCAAAATTGAGCTGCACTAGAACTGTGTTTTTCCTATGGTGCTTATAAATGTTAAGTGATAACAGCTCTAAGCGGGATGAATGAGGGTTCCTTCGATGGACATCAATTCCTGCACCACTTTGGCTGCTCGGTCTATTAATTCAGTGATGGTTTCTTGGGCAACTGCTTTGATATTCGGTGAAGAAAAGTGCAAAATATGTTCCTACCTTCTTTATTAAAAGGACAATCATTCAGAACTAGAAAATAGTAAATGAAGAATTCTGGATCAATGCCATAATTTGGTCGAAACATTCTTGGAAATCACCAAACATAAAAGTCTCTTCCTTCATGTAAAATTGAAATTAAACAAACGAAATTAATCAATCTTGAATTCAAGTAATGGAATGATATCCCAAAAAGTCAAAAAGGCTTCTGAATACTGAAAAATCAAACGCAAAATAAGGGATAAATAATTTTTAAGTATTCAAACTAGATTTCTTACTACATTGTCTTTACATTTTTAAAATGCAAATTTTTAGACGTTTTAAAGCAACGTGTTAACTCGAAATGTTACATATTCTGCAACTCATCATATCTTTACCATATACATTCCATATGCTCCTAAGTTGATATAGGAAGCATGATTGAGCACAATAATTAATATTATTAGGCTGTACCAAAATTGCATGGTAAAATTAGGTTTTGTCAAAATAAGTTGCATTTGAATCATTTGAGGAAGGCTTCTTGTGCAGAGCAGATAAATTATAAATGCAGTCCACCCAGTAAAATACGGCTTCATTAAAGGCAAAATTGTTTCATGAAATCCTAGATGAATATGCACCTTTGCAATGTTACATAAATAAATAGATTACTATAATCTATTAGCCATTATGTTTGCAGGAATTTTGGAAGAGTTCTCGCTTTTTGTAAATTCCCATAGCAAGAGGCTGCTATGATGCAGGAGCTCATTTAAAACTTTTGCTCCTATTTTGATGATGATTCTCCAAGGGTGGGAGAAGAGCAAATTTTCCCCTCTCAAAATGGCAAATCACCTAACGAAGGATATCGAGGCCATAGGTACTGGGCTTGAAATAAACCCTAAACCAGATAAGGAATGGCAAACACGTGGAACGGAAGGCGCTACCGTGAAAATGCTCAGTAAGGAATCCACTATTGCCCGGTGTCACGAATTCACAAAAGAACATCGCTTTGATTGGCTGATTATAGCAGTGTCTCAATATTGGTCTCAAGAGATACAAATTACACCACAGGGTAACTTTCAGCATTTTTTCTGATCGCACTTGAAATGAAAATTGTCAGAAACTCAGGGAGTGCCCAAAGGAGTCCCCTGCCTGCCTGTCTGTCTGCCTGCCTGCTGGAATGACATGAGTCTCATTTGCACCGACCTCAATCCTATCTTGACGTTAACATCTTTCTCTGCGAAGACGAGTGGGACCGACCTCACTCAGTGTCCCAACCTCCAACACCCCTAGCAATGAATCCAGTGACTCTCGGTAGTCACACAGCCAGCTACTCGCAACCCACATTCCCTATTAATGGGAGTATATAGAACCACCATCAAATATATAAAAAAGAAATTGCGCATTAAACGAACTGTCTACAAGTCATGTCTTGCCTGTATTTTCAAGGTCGAAATGTGAGTTGAGTAGTGGGACGGTTCGTATTGAGAGCGAGGCTTCTTCTTTGAGAAATTGACTACGAAATTGATTGAATGGGTTAGTGGTTGAAGGTTTTGGATCACAAATTTTGATCAATTGTTCTATTGCAACAAACTTCTAGAGGCAAAATAGGTTGGAACACCTTGTGAGGAATTTGTAGCCAGCCCATTGGCAACATTCTGATTCGCTCCAAGATGGATCTGCTGTCCCGTTAAGTTGGTCCCACTCCATGAGATTGAACGGGAGACGTGCGCACCAAAGCTACATTTTGCCAGCGTGTGATAAATTAAGCAGTGAACTCAAGTGGTTTTTGTGGTAGAGGTGTAATGGTCATGGCGGAGACTTCTATTAGCAACGGGGAAGTCCAGTAAGTGGGTAGGTTCGAGCAAGCTTTGTGCTGGCTGGACTATCCAGAGGGAGCCAGGCCGCCACAAATTCACCACAATAGTGTTTCATTACCTATTGGTTGCCTGGTCACTTAGCACTCCCCATGCTTGCTTGCTAAGTCCAAGGCCATAGTAAAATTAGGATTTTTTTGTTGAAAGTCAATATAATGTCAAACAAGATCGTAATTATCCGTGAAACAGGATAATGAATGTGTCAGTCGATTATTCTTAATGAACGATTTGTTTATATAAGGCAAGTATTTAAACTGTACATTATTACTTTTTCATCTCCTAGTCACAATACTAAATTGGGAATGCCTTGACGATGTCTTAATCGAAAATTGCAGTAATTGATGCAGGCTGGTGAGAGAACACACCGAGGTCACTTGTTCATCTTGGGTTCAGTCCTAGCTCTAGGATTTTCACCTTCTCCACCCAGGATGTTATCTTTTCCTTACATCGCCATTCAAGCCTTTATCATCAGAACTGATTCTCTTAAGACAAGCCTACGATTTGTAAAGCATTGCGATATTAGCAATTTTCCAAAATGTAAACGTCAAGAAAACCCTTAAAGTAATGATTCAACGTGAAGAATTTTGAGAGACGAGAAGAGAATTCTCGACATATACACGGTTTAGGAAGGTAGTGACACTGAACAAAAGAAGCAGTAGTACTAACAGTCAACATACAAAGTTGTCGAAAAATGGAGAAGTGGGGTGGATATCACAAAAAATTTGTATCAAAAAATACAATGGCTATTTTACTGAGAAGCAAAGATTATCGGAGCATATATGACCTCAGATGCGCCTTGCAAATCGGAGACATGGATGATTTGAGAGGCTTGTAACCGCCCCCTAACCAATGAGTCGAGCTGGGTTGGGTGGGGCTCCGATCCACTTCATGTGTTGCGGACCGATCGTAGTCACGAAATCACGAAATCTCCCAAACTTTAGGCAAATCTAGGGCTGCCACCTTCTTCTGGACATCAATTCCTCCTAGGCACTTGAGAATCTGATTACGAGCCAGCTCACTAAGACTGGGAAGCGATATCAGCATGGAAGTACATTCATCCATCCATCAATCACACACTCCATATGTCGCTTGGCGACGGCAGAATTGTGAGGGAAGAAATCCAACGCATTGCCCACATCTCTAGCATAGTCCCCCAATCTCGAGGTGACTGGTGGAAAAGGCTATTGATGGTAGAGGAAATTGACGAGAAGTCAATGACTGCTTAGATGACTTGCATAAATAATAAATGCTTGCTGTTTTCTCTCATTATCAGACATAGGTTACTTTCATCCCCATATTTATTAGAACGCTCTTATGATGCATTTCCTTGAGTTGACATCTATTTATGTTATTCAAGGATCACCTGGTGGTCGTCACATTTTGAATGAAAACGACCGGACTTTCCACAATGGAATATTGATTTCAAGTCGCAGTTTGAGTAGAAGAATCTGATATTTATGTGGTTTTCAAAACTATATTTTTATCAACTCTTCATTTCACACTACGTTTCTATTTTTCGTTAATTGTAAAATACAGAATCTCAAAAAATTGGATTGATTGGCTTCTGACTTGAGTAATGATGACCGCTGATATGAATAAACCTGTAAATTGCAATTTTGATCTACTTCTAAGGTTTTTTTTCAATTACTTATTGAGATTTATAATTCAACGAAAGTGGGATATCTGAAAGGAACCAATCTAAAAATGAAAACTTTTGCCCAAATCAGTCATCTGAATTCGTTTTAATGTGCACTGAGCAAAATTAGTACCATATTAGGTAGGTATGCAATAGAAATAAGACGTGTTATGTTGTGGTTTTGGTTAGAGTAGCCGTTCAAATCCAAAAGGGTAGAGGAAATGTCATGAATTCAGATTACGAAACAAATGTACATTAAATTATTGCTTTAGGAAACGGCTCATTGATTATTCGTATCTAGTGGAAATAGTAATGATAATTTCGAAAGAGACCGAAGTAGGGGAACATAAATTGCCTCAGGCAAAATTAAACCTGTGGAAATTCATGTTCCCATGGAATGTGTACAAGACTGCATTTATTGTTATCTCCGACGGAGAAATAAGTGTCTAATAAGGAGTCCACTGAAGACCGAATCTGTTTATGTTTTTCATAAAAAGGCCTCCTTGCAAGTACACAAATTAAACAATTTTTAATGAAGTCATAAAGCAAAAGCAAAACATTACGAATTTTTTTGTAAAAGGCGGATTTATTTCATCAGTCAAAATGGAGAGATTTCCTTTAGTAAACTTTCACAATGTACAAGTTTCATGAAAGCTAAATTCATTGCTGAACACTTTGAATGCAGGTAAATTACCTGCATAGTGCGATTTTTGGAGAAAACCTACTGTATATTTTAAGAATCCCATTATTTTACTCCTCGCTTGCTACATAGTACACTCGTGGTGCAAACTTTCTCTAAATATTAAGAACTTCTTTTGAACAGGTGTAAACATGAAAATATCACATGTTTCCTTACTGTATTTATGGCAGCTATATGTAATTCACAATCCTATAAACAAATATACAATTGTTTTCCTGCAAATATACAAACTTCTTATTGGGAGTCACTTTTGCATCGGATGCAACAGCAACAACACCATGCAATACACAAATTTTCTTAAATATTTTATATAAGCAGGCGTGAGTTCAGCAGGTTCATTCACAACATAGAGAACATGTTTTCTTCTACTCTAATTCCTATCACAATTCTGGGCTTAGTAGTTGGGATATACGGTACGTAAACGTCCTTAGCACATCTTTACTATTTCACTTTGATAGATATTCATCTCTTTGTAGTCAATAATACGTCAATGACCCAACAAGCCAATGCTCTCGCCAGCATTAAAATCAAAAAGGCTTTTAGAAAAACTTCTTACAAAACTAGTTATTTCTTTGCATACTACCCAGCAAATGATGAATTCCAGTCAACCTGTCAGAAGTCATCGAATTCCGATACCACTTACGTTTGTGAAACATCTATTAGTAGAATTGAATTGCACGAGTATAGACTAAATGTGAGTTGCTTGACTTTCGTATGATTTCTTCCAATTTACTACGATATTTTCACCTATAGCAATTAAGCCTAACTTTCGTCGATTGGAACAAAGTGATTCGCTTACAGGACCTGCGCTTTAATGCCGTATATACTCTGGAAGAAGACGGAAACCTGCGCTTGAAAGAAACGAGCTCCTACTATGCTGGAGTTTGTGGTATCCCCTCTTGGTACTTTTTGCATGATTGCAAAAGTTGTATGAAAGTTGAATGGATATTCATCTTGCAATAAAAGTGGCATTCTTCTTAAAGGAATTCAAGAGAGAGGATTTCTACATACCTACGGAAACCATGATGTAGAAGTGTCCAACGCAAAAAATACAGTTAACATATTTTTTAAATTTTTAAACGATACTTTGTACAATTTATTTAGCTGAATATTAGTTAATTAAATTATTTTAAATTAACATGTTTAATAAAACACAGAGATAGGTGGGTGGCGTTCGGGGATTATTATGAGACGGTTCTTCTTTCGTGGGGGGCTCTTTCAGGTGTAATCGGACACGGTATCTTGAACGAACTCGTAGTCCTGTTCAAGATTTCCGAGAATGGTCTTCTTTTCCTAGTAAGGACGGCTGCCATCCATGGCCATGTAATCGGGTTTTCCGTAAAGCACCACGACGCCTCTTGTGGTGTCCGGAACGCTCGTGGCAAAATTGTGAATCACTCTTTTCCGCTCTCTTTAATGCACAAAATATGATATTCGAAAACATTTATTTTTCATCACAAATATTTGCCTTAATATGCCATTTTCCACGACAAGAGTTGTTGACATATATAGTGCAATAATAAACAGTTATATTTGGTAATACTGTAGCAGACGGAGGGTTAAGGAATCGAGACCCTCCACTAGTTGAAACACAGTGCAATACAACTCCGAAACTATATTTAAGGCAGAAGAGGTTAGCTAAACATTGAGATCCTAATTCAAATGATTTACGGTTTTATTTGTTATAGGCAATCTTTGTTTGTCCTGTTTTTGATGTTTTGTGCATACATTACAAGCATATTAGATAAACCTTTCTGAGAATTAAGAAACACTAGGGTTAATTAAAATATTGATTTTCTGTCTATTGAAATGAACGTTCCCGCAAATAGTTTTCATTTTAAACTTCAGACACTTTTACTTAATTCACGTCGGTGGTGAGGCATCAAAAGGATGCACTTGTTCAAATGCATTAAAGGTGGCATTAATAAAAGTTATTTTATATTGTTAAGCCTCTTACTTGACACAAAAACTATTAATTCTAAAAATCAGTATTCGTAGTTGCGTTGCATTAGCGGAGTAGCAATTTTCAGGCTTAGGCGATTAAAACCCATTTATTTGAAAGAACAGCTCGAAGAAAGATTAACATCGCTTGTGATTATTACAAATTTCCAAGCCATACGAGTACCATCAGCTATGCAAATGGCAACGGCCACACGCCATCCAAAATGTTACTAATTAAGCCTACTAATGACGGCAGACGACCCTATACCGTTGCCGAATCGGGTCAAAAATTCTGCTTTCCAGAGTGATTGCAGTGTAGAAACACCAGTCCTTCAACTGCTCATTCATGCTAACGTTTCCAGCAAAAGTTCAGCCATCTTCACTCGACGCTGTTTTGGAGTAATGGTACCATTCGCTGCACATCTATCGTATTTCTCGCTGTTTCTCTTCGGTGCAATGTTGAGACACAGGTACTATCCCATCTAGACAGTCTTCTAACCTCCCACTTCCATACTTAACGGCATCTCTAACGGATCGTTGATCCAAGTCTCCTCAACCGTCACACACATCGACCTATGATGCTCACACTCAACCGATCGTCGGCAACGGGCCCCTTCCCACTGACCCACTCACTGATCCTTGATAACCAATCAGACCCAATCGGACGAACGGACGTTAGCCTAATTGATCAACTCACAATCACCCGGATGTTCCTTTTCTTTTTTTCTGTGTATAGCCCCACTGTATTATGCCTCAGCCCCCTCGAGCTACCCTTGTATTCTCCCGTCTTCTTCTGCACATAAGTTGCGGTCGCTCTACAATCTCCCCTTCTCGACTGGCTGTTTATCGAGTGTGTCATTTGCACCAACAAACGCTGTATGGAGAGTATTGCAGCGGCATGACGCCATTTGCATCTAGTTACCGGACTGCCTTTGTGCCAAACCAGGTCCTCCTAGTAATTTCGATCATACGCTTTTAATAGACGTTACAGTTCCCACACCTCCAAAGAGCCCCTCTAAGAAACCTTAGGCAATTAAAACTTAGTGATAACAACTTTCCCACTATTCCAGTCTCAGAAAGAGATCGTACTTGATTTTGCTTTTATACCTCAAGATCCTATCTCTAGATGAAAAAGGACAGAATTGTATAGCATGGATGGCACGTCCTTATAAGAGGGCCGAATAGCTTGCCCTTTATGATTAATTTAGACACTTTTAGAGAAATATTTTTTATTAACTATGAATGTTTTGTGTACTATACAGCATAGGTGTCCAGTACAGCCTGAGAAATTCGTTAAAATATGCATAAGGTGGAAAAGCAAAATTTATCCAGTTTTTGCAACTTATCTCGTCCAAAATATTTGACTATTCAAACTTTTCTCTTTTGCTCGCTGTGACGCAAATATCTACTTCAATTTCCATGCTTGTTTGTTCTAGCAGAGGCAAAGAAGAATAACCAAATTAGAGAAGTGAAATAATAATGAAAATTAGATTCGAAAAATGCGAAACAAACATCTTGCAGTAGCTCTCAACGCATGACGAATACATTTTACTATAACAAATTCGAATATTTTGTAAATAAAAAACTGTTTTGTTAATTTGTCTCTTTTCTTTCCTGGTTACTGACTGAACTGGAATTTATCTCTGAATAATGGTTACCGTTGATTTATTTATTAAATTTCTCAACTACAAATAAAATCGATGCATGTTACAGATTCGAAAAATAAATGAATTTCTTAAGAACCCAAATTAACTGTTTTTCAGGATGCAATGATTAGTTGTAATTGTCAGCTTCCACACTTGCTTACAGATTGCCTCGGCCCAATTTTCCATGTCCGGTATCTTAAGATAAGCGCTAATTAGAAGGGCAATATCGCTTTGGCGTTGCCCTGTATTTAGTCTTCTTCCAATAATTCTGAGCAAGAAATTAAGCACAAATGGGGACAAACGCTGTAAATTAAAAACATAATAGAGCTCTATGAATGCTCACAATCTCTTAACGTGTCTTTCTAAAAATGGCCTCGTGGGTTTTGCGTTTTGCAGGAGGGCAGGTTTTATGGATGTTTGTTTACTGATTTGTTTTAATGAGCTAACATCCATAAAATGTGCCCACCTCCTTCAGGATATAAAACTTCAACAAAACTGACGGCTCCAACTTTACCATGAGCACACTACTCAATAGTGAGCACTCCTAGCTCTTCATAAATGTTCTTTGTTATCAACTTTCTTCTCTCATGTCATTTAATTTGTTATTTAGAATGGTATATCAAAAGCTGTAAGTGGAGCAGTCCCACCTGAAATTGCTCTTATCATAAGTGAATTTATGGGAATCCCGGACATAGGGAATTTGGCGAAGGCACTCAGCATACAGGATTACTTTGAGATTAAGATTCGCGAAGCCAGCAGCATGCAAAACAGTCTGCAGGAACGCAACTACGTTGACACGGAAATGCTTCAAATCTCTGTCGCTAATAACTTCAAACTGACAATTAGAACCCAGGATTGACTCTACTTTTATTAAATAACAATGTGGAAAGAGAAGTCGATGCACTAGATGCATATTTTTTGAAAGAGAAGTGTGTTGGCAATCAGAATTTCTACCGTTTATATCATTCAAAAGGAGGCGGTGCTTTACTGAGTGCGTAAAATATACGCTTTTTGTTTGTTGTCGATGTTCCGGTGATAGCATAACTTAAATGTGTCTTGCCTTTGATGATGATGATGATAAGAAGAATTGGCAAACATTTTAGCAAGTCGTATTCGTGAGTGCCAATGTATGTTAGCTTCAAAGCAATAAGCTCTTAATTGATTTTTTTGTTGTGTAATGCCAAACGAAACGACGTTTGGTACGCCTATTCGGCATAAACCCGACCAATGGTGGACCAGGAGACGTTATGGATCGATACGGTCGTTTTGGACACGAATATTCAGGGCCCATTCAATGACACTGAAGGTGCTGATGCTATCGATGTTACTTGCAATATACCGCATAAGGGTACCGATTGATACGGTGAAAGACAACGGGGAGCCCCCAGCAAAGAGGCTGCGCCTAGTACATCTTTGCAGCCATTCAATTGCCTGCATACTCCCATGTAATTGGGATCCATTGAGACTCATCCGAAGCATTTGTTCTCTGTTACGTTCAGCCTTAATTTTTTCTTCAGATTTTCTCCTTAATCAATACCAGCATCTAGCTGGGCGGCCAGTTCTCTTAACCGTTGAGTAAGGTCATCGTTTTTATCAATCTCCTTCGTAATGAAATCGACAGCCTAGTCTGATTCCCTTGACTTGACCACTCTTAATTCAGGTAGAAATAGACAACTTCCATTCCCAACCACCACAGTCTCGCTTTCGTTAAAACTCTTTTCTGCACTCTCAGTCAGCAATACCGTATCGTCGGTCATGGTTACAAGCAACAAGACTTCCTGTCAGGCAGTAGTTGAATGTTGGGGTATATATATATACACTGTATCTAATAAAGCCAATCAGATGAACAACCAATCAGGAAAAGCGTTAGCCTAGTAGAACAAAACTCTAATATTCATATTAGTCGACTCCTAAATAGGAGGTATGTCGTCATTATTTCATCATTCTATATGTCTGACAGTGGTATAAGACTGATGTTCATCCTCATTATATCCAGTGGACGAAATGAAGATGAAAAAGGTGTGGCCAAACATAATGCGATTAGAGAGAATGCTCAACATTTCCAATCAACCATATCTGTTAGTCACGGTAATCATTGGCAACTGCTCTGCTATACTGCATAAAGTTGACCAGAGGTCAAGATCACCTGATATTGATTTTCAGCTGTCAATTAGACAATATTTAGTGTTTAGTTGAGAAATTAATCCTTGTTTCATGTATGCTTCTATTTTCCTGCCCTGCATCATTCTCGCTCAGACAAGCTAAATGTAGTGGTAAAATGCAGATTGAGGTTGCATTATTTGAACTCTGCAATTCTATTGGAGTTCGCACCAAAGAAGATGTCTACGAATGCATTAACGAAGACACCGAGAGACTCAGTCGTGTACAGGCTAAATATGGCATTCATTGGAAAAGCATACCATGTGAATACACCAACATAGTTGGTAGCAGAAAACGGAAAGTTGAAAATTTATCATTTTTGATACACCCTACATTGAAACATTAACATGATCATCCATGGCACCATCCCCGAAAAAGCCCCATTTAAAGAAAATATCTTCACGAATAATAATACTGATCCAAAACAATTTTTATAAAGTGAGGGGAGACAATCATTCAATGCAAATTACGAGAGTCAGTGTCTTAGATATTCGAGGACCAACATCTACTGGAAAATCGCTCTTGGCGATGAATTGTTTGAATGTTTTAGGGGAAAAATCATCGATTGGCCACAGAGCTGCTGCGTAAATTCTGCACCCTAAGGTGCGTAAATTTAGCACATGTAACGCCCCTTTTCGTTTACTGATAGCACATCAAGCGCGTCCACTGACCATTAGGTAGTGTCTTAGCGCTACCATGTCGATGGCCGAGCAGCTGAGGCCAATATCGGGTAACAGGATGACGTTTTATCATGGAGGCTAGCAGGACAAATTCGTAACAAGCTTGAAGAGCCTCCCTGGAACCACTGAGAAGGGTTCCTCGCAGAGCCTTGGTACCTTCGAACCATCCCTTATGGAGAATACCCAATCGACGAGGAAGAGATGCAACGTCTAACAACCTACAGCTGCATGCGCCGTTGTGAGATTGTCACGGAGTAAATTCGGGAGGGTTGTGCGAGGAATATGTGGAAGTGTATTACTTTCTAATGAATAAAGCCAATCGCAATGGAAGTTGTGTAGTACTTGATTTTCTGCAAGTTCCCTTTTATACCCCTATTTCACTAGGCTAACCGTATGTTGTGTCATTTAAAAAAAATTGTGTTGCTTTACGACTTCGCATAGATGGAAAAGAATTTAAACAGCAAGTCACAGTAAGATGCATAGGACTTGTCAAAGCAACCAAAGATGTGAAGGACATAATGCCAGTCAATAAAGTCCTAATTAGTCTTTTTTTGAACCGGCTTCGTTGAGAAGATAACACTGACAGCCACTATCTTGCCGGTGGTCGATAAAAATATAAACGCTGCGTCTTTTCGAATTCAGTAAACCCGATCTACTTTTCCCTCTAGCCGATGAATTGCAAATTACCTCACCTAATTTCACTTGGAAAGCGGAAGCAGTAAAGATTTTTCTTTGACTCAAATAGGTGAGACCAGAATAGCAGCAAAGATGGATATTCCCGAAACACCGATTAATTTATTCAAAGCATGCTTAATTAATTTCCTTCAACAGCCAGGGCATGGTGAGTACACTTCGATTATCCCCAAATCGTTAGAAGTTTAGCTAAAATGTATTAAGCAAATTAAAAAGGTCTATTCGATAATCGACAATTATTTCAGCTTACACTCTACTGTGCAATTGATCAACTGAATAAAATTAAAGGATCTATCTTTGGAAAGAAAGTGTCAATTAAGTAAGCAATAAAATATACATGAAAACAGCTTAAGACGTGGAAAAAAGTAATAACATTAAGTTGACCCCGCAGAAATCTATCAAATCACGCTTTCTTCACCAAATATTTTGCAACTTGACAAACAATTTTGACTTCAGGTTCTAGGATTCATCAGCATACTAAAATTATTGGAAAAGTGCACATTCATCTTAAAAAGCAATAGATATCTCAAAAAGGGACTAGAAAAATGCCACATATTCGAAGCAAAGCTAGTTTTGATAGATGACGTATTTGTGAAAATTGGACTTGAAAGTAATATATAGAAAAGCCATGTTGGTTCCATTGTGGAGTAACTTCATTCCTCATGTATGATCCGTTCTGTTTAGGGGTGGTTTTAATCAATTGGAAATTTGACTGGAAAACGCCTCCTGGTCGCCCGATGGTGGTTCTGTGATGTTTACGTCCTCCGGAAGAATCACACTGTTCTTGTGGCCAACAATAACTTGACTTGATATTAACAGATCTGTTTTCCATGCTGATTCCGCGGGGGGAATGTACACTGAATAATAGCACATTTTCTCCCTCATGCGTGAAAGTCCTGTCTGCGGGGTAGTGTATATCAAAGGAAATGGAACTTTGTCAGGAGAACGAACTAAGCATGACAGCCAGAGCGGCCGCAGAGCTGTCTACCGTTGTTCACTGAGCCCGCAAGTGTCAATTTATAAAGTAAGAGTCACAATGAGGAAGCACACATGCCTTTGATGGACAAAAGGAAGGATTTCCAATTTCACTCTGAGAGTGAAAGTAATCATCACCACTATCAAAGGAAGAAGTGCCTTCTAAACCCCAATAGTCAGTGCATGCTAAATATACGTCTTGGAGAATGCTCCAGGGCAATTGAATATTTCTAAAACATTCAATCATATTTCCGAGAATGCAATGGTCAGCACCCCATATTGTATGACTCACGATGTGAACGACGATTTAATCTCACACTATTATTATTACTATTATTATCATGAGGACATATGTGCCATATCATTCCCCCTATGAGAAGGTAAGGGACTCGGGCAAATTTGAGGGAAGAGCTATGATTTTGGTTTCATATTCTTTAACATACAGTAAACAACCGAAACTTGACATAGTTCAATGTTTTTGAGCATTCGTTATTTCATTCTTCCAAATGTTAATTAGGAGTAGCTGTTTTGAAGATATCAAAATAGCATACCACTACCATATCATGTTAACGGATCAGGAGAGTTCACTAAATTCCAAGGAATTTCCACTCTGCAGTTGCATCATCAAAACTGGAATCCAAACACCTGCCTGAAGTTCGACGCGTACAAAAGGGTTCTCAGTCCCAAGCGCTCCAATGTTGTTGTAAAAAGGCATAGTGCCTTCGATGAAGGTTCTACGTCTTTGTAGTAATAAACATGTTTTTTGAAAATGTTCTGTGCATTTTTAAATACCCCGTTAAGGTATTCCGAATAGTTTGAACCATCTGGAAATTGAAATTGGTCCTACTTTTATGGAAGGACATAAAAGCATATCAAAAGTGTTCGCGACAGATTAATCGGATCCGTTTAGAAGAAATGAGAAGTCGATAGAAATCTTGGGTTCCTTCATGTTGTGATTTATTTTTTTGATCAATCAACTCTTTAACTCACATTAAATTTCCGTTTTTCATCAATTGTGAAATACCTGAATCTCAAAAATAGGATTAATTAGCTTCTGGCTTGAGTAATGATGACGTTTGATATGGCTGCTGATAAACCTCCAAGTCGCAGTCTTGTTCTTGTTCTGAAAGGATACTTAATTACCTATTTAAAATGAAACTTCAACGAAAATGGGATATCTGAAAAGAGTCCATCTGAAAATGCAAACTTTTCTCGAAGCAATTAACTGAGTCCGTTTTGACATATACAGAGTGGAATTGGTACTATGCTACGTAAATATTTCATAGAAATAAAAGGTGCTTCTTGTGGTTTTGGTTAGAATAGCCGTTCAAATCTGAAACGGTAGAGAAGATGCCATAAATGTATATTATAAGATAATTGTGCATTATATTTGCTACACGGAACTGCTTATTGATTATTTGTGGTATGCGGGAATAGTAGTGACAACTTTGAAGGCAACTAAAGGAGTGGAACACAAATTTCTTGAGGTAAAATTGAACTTGTTGTGCAAATTCATGTGGCCATGGAATGTGTTCAAGAATGCACCCATTGCTACCTCCGATGGAGAAATGGGTGGACTGTAAGGAGTTCACTGAGGATAGAATGCGGTTGTTTTTCATGGTGGCAAACTTTGGGTTTGGAGTTTTATGTTATTCTGCAACAAATGGTGAATATGATCCTTAAATCACATTCAAATTTCTTAAATCACTAATTTTTCAATTTAATTAATAAGAGGCATATTTAGTTGCAAAAGTTGAATTTATTAATGAATAGTTTTACTGAGGAGAATATAAGGATTAAATAGCACTGAGGATTGACTACTTATTCAATAAATCGTTCAAACCTGGGGCGATTTTAAAGGTTTTGTTCGATAATCACAAGAATCAACCTATTTTGGTTTCGTAAAATTCACCGAGTGGTGGGTTTTATCAAGTCTCCCTGAAAGGGTTTTTGTGTGAAAAACGGACGTTATAGCCAGGAATGACTAATGCATGGCTAGAAAACAGATCTTTGGGGCTTTCTGAACAGCTTTATTCTTAATAATCGTGCGGTTTTCTGTGTACTTTTTATTGACT
>JAUOZQ010000703.1:0-26525 GCA_030710315.1 Anomotaenia brevis | reverse complement strand
CAATTAAGCTCAGTTGTTTTGCTTTCATTGTTAACGCACTTGCCATGAATGCTTTAAATTTAGCTTAACTAGCTGACATGTGGAGGAAAGTTTGCAATATTAACATTTTTAGATGCCCGTTTACTTAGTTCTTCAGGTTCTAAAAACTGCCTTTAACATCTCTATTATGACATGACGTTCAAGGTAACATTAGCATGTTTCGAGTTACAAAAAATAGTACATAATTGGAGGAAATCTGAGCGAACTGAACGTCGCCACCAGAAGTGGATGAGATTGGAACTGGCGATGCTGCAACAACTCCTGTGTTGGAACAGTTGAAATCGGGGTTCCGTGGAATGAAGTAGATGTAGTCGGTGAATCTGTTGGTCTTCAGTGGCCGCGGTCTCGGCCGCTTCTTCCAGTTGCCGTCATCGACAACTCGGTTCTTGCCACAGCGCCTTTTCGGACCTGCGGCTCTCATGATATTCAGAACTTCTCTCTCTTTGAAGAAGCCTTTTGACAGAAATGGACATTTGGAGACGCCACAAGTTTCCAAACTTTCCTCCTCCTCCTCCACTTCTTCATAACCGCAGATCTCTTCCCCTTCAACATATGCTCTGACACCTTCTTCTTCAGCCCGCAATTTCCCTCCGCAAGTGCACATCGGGAAACACCGCACAATTCTACATCTTTTTCAGCATCTGATATGGCTCCTTCTTCGTCAGCATCACACCCACCTTCGGGCTGTGGACACCTGGAGACACCACAAACTTCCCATTCCCTTGATTCTTCCCCCGATACCAGAAAGGAAGGGGCATCTTCCGCAGCTGCCTCAGAGCCTGCAGATTCCTCGAACTCCGACGCACCGTTGCTGTAGGAATCCACGTCGTCAATATCAACCGCACGATTCTCAGCGCAGCGGGACCTTCTTGATTGGAATTTGGATCGATCGCGGTATTTGGGGGATCTCTTCCTCTTTGCAGCTGATCGCGCACGACCGCAACCACGTGGCATCTTTGCGGGGTTACAGGTGTTCCCGGACGAATTGATCTCTCACACGCGACTGTTGGCTGAAAAAACCAAATTGAGTTGCATCTAGGAAGCCATTTTAACGCCTCAAAGTCGAGTTAGTCTTCTCAAACCTTCTTCGTCTATATGATATGAACCGTTCAAGCCACTATTTTAGGAACTGAGCTAAGCCTCAGTTAGGCTTTTTAGAAATGATGGCATACAGCATGAAACCATATTAGGAATGCATTCGAAGTAAAATGCAAAATCATGCAATTACGCATTTTCAAACGGGAAAACAATAACGACGGTCAGCTTACCTTGAAGGGGCATTCCAAGTCCTCCATAACGCTGCAATAGAGTAAATAAGAGCTGCATGAATGCATTAAACCTAGACCTTAGAAAGCATGCAAAGCAGGGTAAGGAAGGTTGGATGACCCCTTGTATGACATCGAAAGCCCTTCTCCACCGCCTACGCTACCAGCGTTGGAGCCATCTATTTCGCCCCAGGGATTCACCAATGCTGCCTGTTCATGCTAGACAAAACCAATGACTCCTGCTGCTGATAATGTAGATGGTCAAAAGAATAAAGCGACTCCGTTTGTTCATCCATGCTCGACGGCTTAGGCAGACTTGGTGATGGCGTCTGAAGCGTCGGCAGCGTACACGACGATTGGGGCCTTAGAGAAAAATTCACGGAAACCTCGTCGGTTGTGCTACTCAGCACTTGCTCTTGCCTTGCGTTAGTTTCTGCTGCAAGAGAAATAACATTGTAAGATGAAGGGGCAGCATCAGCATTGAAACATGCAACACGAGTTGAAGTGGATGTTGCTGGGAAGAAAGAGAGGCTGGAGAGGAATGAGGGATTTTGCAGTCGAATCGGCGAATCTTGAGGCATTAGAATACATCGTAATTTGGATTCCTTATGAGATTAACACGTTTTGCACGGTGTAAATCTGGGGACATCTTCTTGGTCCAGACTCATCTTGAAACCGATTTCTCCCACCTGCTTCTTTCTAATTGGTTAACCCCACTGGCCAATGAAAAGTCAGGCCTCGCTGATTGGCTTCCGCAAACCAATGAGACCGCACGTACACTCAGTATGTTTGCGTGTACGATTTGTCATGCTAGGCGAGCATTTCCATACTCCGTTGCAATCTCTCTCTCTGGTGTCCTATTAAGTGAAAAATGGGAAACGCTACGACACTTGGCGTGCCTGAGGTGAATTTGTTTTTGGTGATTTTTTGTGGTGCGTTAATTGTGATTGTCTTAGTAGTCGTCGTCACCTTGTACGTACTCGTACGTTGGTTGGTCGCTTCACGGATAAAGAAAAGCGGGAAATCTCGTGGAAGTGCCAGCACTTCTATCCCCTCAACTGATTCCCCTGAGCATATTTACGAAGAGATTGACCAATCCCCTTCTTCTAGCGTTTTTACACCTGATTTGTGCCCTCCGCAACCCCTGTCTTCCTGCCCTACGCAACTGGAAAGTTCCCCTATTTACGTTACACTTACATGTCATAACCCTTCTCTTCCCTACTCCGTTAATATTCCATCAAACCCCATCCAGACAATGCCAGCGCTGGAAACTATTGCCCATCATGGTGACTCTGATGGCCATCCGCGACAGCCGGTGCCTACGCAGTTTCAACAACCGAGCAGACCCGGGTCTCGAGCCCCGAATCATCATCCTCATCACCAGCACAGTGGGAACGGTGGACAGGCCCCAGTCTCCTCTCTCCCTCTCCTGTAAATCAGCCCCCACGGCAAAGCAACAGTCATCCAGATGAAGCCGTCCTCCCCCTTCCTCCCTCACCAGTCTCGGAATCTGAATGAGCCTTTTGCATAAATACCCCCTCCTCCTCACTGCCCGTCTCTTTTTCTTCACAGGGGTTCTTAGTGGGTGGTGGTGGTGGCGGTAATTTCGGGTGTCATGTAGGCGGGGAGGCACGTCGCGTCCCCTACCGTCCTGTGGGGGTGGGCACTTTGCCCTTGTGTGTGGAAGTGTCCGCTGAGTGTGCACTTGAACTGCATGCTGAGGCATCTGTTTCGCAGACAGAGTGTTCTGCATAGATGTTAATGGCCCCCTATTTAGTTGGTTCAGCGATTTCGTCAAAACGTTCGAACCTTCTTCTTCTCCTTCTCCTCCTCCTCCTCTACTACTTCTTATTCTTCTACTTCTTCTCCTCCTTCTTCTTCTTCTCCTTCTTCTTCTTCTCCTCATTCTTACTCTTTTACTTCTTCTTCTCCTTCTTCTCCTCCTTCTCTTCTTCTCCTCCTTCTTCTCCTCCTTGTTCTCCTCCTTGTTCTCCTCCTTCCTCTAAACGCCGCGTTGAAACAATTATCGTCTTTGAGAGCGGAGGCTTTCTGATTGCAGCTGCTCTTCTATGGTGGAATCCAGCTCCGTTGTGCAGCTCTCGATGAGTAGTCCTTGTGGAAACTGGTTTTCCAGTTGTTAATTGAGGAGCTCTGCAGCGATTTGAGCAGTTGTGGTCTTGCTTTCCCCTCTAACAACGGGGATTTCGAGTGCGACGGTCTCTCTCAGAGAGCCCCGACTCTTGGTCTGGCCTGTGTTTTGTTGCGGACGACGTTTTCCTTTCTCCTTCAAGAACGGCACACAGAGCCTCTTGAAACGTCCAGCAATTGGAGGACAGATTCTCTCGCATTAGCATCCGCCCATACGTGGAGCACCAGCAATTTGGCCTCTCTGAGAGTCCGAGAGGTCCGCCATTTTGAAACGGATATAACCATCTCGTAAATACATGTAAGAAGTTATTTTAAATAAAATTGTCAAATGGCAAGGCATATGTCAAGTTTTGATTGTTTATAACATGTTTCCACTATTCTGTCCATGTCTGTGCATCCAACACTCATGTCGAGGTATTTGTTGAAACAAGGTCCAATCACCAAGGTACTTAGTGGGTATTCTCGATAGAACTGTATGCTCATACACCCCTCAGCACTTTTAATAGCAATTTCAAATTCATCCGTTATGCTAAAATGTTGTGGTATTTAAAGTATCACCTTCTCCAGCCAGCAGAAAGTCTGTCCGAACCTTAGTCACTTCCGCCAATCCTTTGTCCCTTAACAAATGAACAAAGTCTTTTGGGTACACTACTCAAGACACACCTAGTCCATTTTGAGGGTCTCTTTTTTCTAATTAAGGTCTCTCTTTATGACAGCTGGTGTTATTAGACAAAGAATTTACACCCCGCATCATGACTTAGCTCCTGTCACATTACCGTCCTTAATCAATAGCTTATAGGCTCTACTCAGGTAGACAAAGCCCACCGAGACGCGACGATCTATATATCAGACTCCTAGACTCACAGCCCTCCCCCCCTATAAAACCGCCTGAGTGCTTTGCACGTCACACGTAGCTAATGGCTAATAAAGACGAATGACTAAATAGTAGCGCTCTTAGTATGCGACAAGGGCCCTTTGACGTTTCTAGATGAAATTATTCGCATCAATATTCGCAGGAATAAAGGCAAAGCAGTGTGCCCTGGCCTTAATGGAACCTGGCCGATAGGCAGTATCTCGCTTGCCCCTGCGGTCACTCGACATAATGTTCCCTTTTTTCTTCTTCTGTGCCGGGGTATTTGGTCCAGAACATTGCAGTTGCCGATGGACAAATGCTTTGTTAATCGAGGCCTTCGATAGGGTCTCAATCTAGCAGGTCAACTCTACTAAACAAAATCCAATAAATATAAATATTTTTTTGGATCTGAACGGTTTTTTTAAATCGCAGTTAATCGGAAAAAATCCTTTGCTTCAGAGAACGATAAAATTAGTATTTGCTTGATTAAAACCTCTAACATGAAAGTACCCCGGAGGAGTTATTGGGAGCACAAAATATCTCATGAATGAAACCCAGCAGTTTATGAGGCGGCTAGAGACATTCACTCGGTTTGTGGAGAGGACAGGTTAATACTCGTGTTACCTTATTGTAACTCATTGAGGCATCTTACAGTCAAGGCAGCTACTCTTAGTTGCCAGAGTGCCTATTAATGAGACAGGCGTACTTAAATAGTAAGATAACTAATAATTCTGCTTCAAATTACGATCAGTTAATCTAAGCTTCACATCAATTAGTGCATATAGTGGATCTAAACTGATCTTGCAAATGCTGCTTAGTCAATTAGTAGAATATTCGATTGTTGTACAGTATTTCCTCGCAACTATGCTCATCAACGACTATCTCCAATTTACGGCTTCGCTTCCGGTGATATTTATTCAGAAATGTTTAGAGAGAAGTGTATCTTTAAGCTGCCATAGTATGCGTAGCTTGCCACTTTTTTAATGCACTGTTGGGTGCATTTTGCAATGGAAATTTTTAGGAAATAACATTGCATTCGAGGTCATGGATCCGCTATAGTCCTTTTGGGCTGGAATTGTAATTGGCACCATTTACTGATTACCAAGAAGTTTTAAAAGAGCAGCAGACATTTCTAGAAAAAGATTTATGTGAACCGTTACTTTTGAAAAATATAAATTGCATAGTTAGCTTAATTTAATTAGTGGTAGAATTTCATAAAGTACAATGTCTCTAATTCCAGACGTCTGTAATCGATCATGTCTGGGTAGGCTTTGTTGAATATTTGAGCTGTGGGGGAGGGGGCAGTTGCTTTGTCTGAGTCTATCTAGTTATTGGCGAACCATACAATTGGTACGATATCATTGTCCCGGGCTCACACAAAGCCATCCCCAAAACCTAGCACCGGATACCCTGTAGCTAATCAAATTGTGTGAGTCGTCCTCTGCTTCTATCTCATAAAGTCTGGAGTGCAACACGCACACTTGCAGTTCTCTAATAAACGTTCCGGTGCGGGCACCTCTCTTTATCTTCTTCGGGCTTGGGACAAGCGTAGTTAATCAATCTTATAGAAAACTTAAGTGTAGCCTATTCTGCTACAAATTGGTGATCCCTTACGTGGAAGGGAACCCTTTCATCGCGAACTGGAGGGATCGCCCCAACCCCTCCGATGATATCTCCAACAAAATGGTCCCTTAAGTAGTCTTCCCACCGCCAAATCACACGGACGTTTTCAGCACTAGTTCAAGCTACCTGAGGACTGCACATCTCCTGATCTGTTCCTCAACTCAACACTACTCAATTCCCGATTTGTGTGGTTTTTTCATGCAAATGCATTCATTAAAATCACACGTACCTTTTAAAAAACCTTTTTTAATTTGGGCCATGTATAATTCGCATTTTTATAGGAATTATTTCGTTTCACACCATTAATCTAGAATGATTTTATAATTTGTCGTTGTCATTCACTGATTTATTTTGACGTTAACCTTTTAGTAGGATTTTATCAATTCACGACTTATCAGTTCCGTGCCCCTCTCGCCCGTAGTTAGACGGCTCATCAATTACGTAAAAGCGGGCTCCGAAAAGGAGAAGAAGGAATGGAAGGAAAAGGCTGTAATATTCCTTGTAAGGGGACTAAAGAAGAGCAACCAATTAGATGAATTAGAGCGAGCTGTTGTCAATCAGGATAATAGTACTCGCTGTGTCACCATTCCCCGTTCCTCGGATAACCTTCTTCAAGTAATTTTGAGTTCTAATCATTCTCGTGCACTTTTTCTTGTTTCGTGCTTTTTTTGTTTTTTTTTTTTTGCTCTTTTTCGTTCTCCACGCTATGCTGGATTAGTGTTGAATTAAGTGTAGACGAGATTCTCCATCCACGGTTTTACTGGCCAACAGCAAAGCGAGAAAATGGGTCATGCACAGAGGAAATGCCAGGTCGACCTCTCGAGCTATCGTTCTAATCCAGTGCATAGACATTGTTTGTTCCTTTTCAGCATATTTACAATCTAAGTCTTACATATTGGCAGTAAGAGCACTTATCTCGTCTCTATTTCTGCTACATTCTATTTCATTTCATGTTTTCTAAATCTACATTTAGATAGCTAAAAATCCTTTCCAAACAGGCTGTTTCTTCCACCTCATTCAGAGCAGAAACTAAGATCAAGTTAGTTTATTAGGCCTTGATCTGGCCAGCAAGTGTAACAAGGATTTATTTGGAAAGTTGTTTGAATTGGCTATTAACGCCTGTCCACGTATGCAGAAATTCATATGGATTTCGTTTGAAAGCACTAGGATTCTTGCAAAAGATCATATTGCCCACGTTGTATCTCTGAATTGAATGTACACAGCCAATGAACTTTAGCCTGTGCTAATCTGTTGCCTACTTGCTTCTCTTATCGTGGGTAGCTTGTATAAAATGAAAGCTTTAGTCATCTCTATGTATTCATGTTCTGTTTTACCTATTTGCTGTTTTATCCTTGTGTTCCTCTATAGTGCGTCGTCTTTTTATCTAGTGTTGGAGTTCTGCCATAACTTGATAGGTAGACTGCTTCAATTTCCCAGTATGCCCTCAGCTGCTCTAGCCAGCTCTTGCGTGGCTAAACGTAGCCATATTTATTGCCTGTGCTTTTTCCTTACTCAGGTAGCTCAGAAGAAGGGTCTGCCACACGCCTTCAACTGTCAGCTGTGGCGCTGGCCAGACCTCCTCAGTGGATACGAATTGTGGCCGGTGGAGAACTGTCAATACTCCTTTCAGGCCAAACGGGACGAGGTCTGCATCAATCCCTACCACTACCGTCGTATAGGCGATCCAAGTGAGTCTCATTTCTTACCTCCTCCATCGTTTCCACTTCTCATCAAGTAGAATCTTAAGCCAGTATCTTCCTTGATATCGCTTCCTCCTACCGCGGCGCCAGCCAGGACCCACCTCCGGGCCTCATGGGAGGTGTCCCACCGCCTCCGCCATCCTCGCAGGTGAACCCTTACGGCGAATGGCTGGTGGGTGACGGGGGGTTGAACTCATCGCTCAACTCCACGACAGCGGCTGCGGTTGCGGCGGCCGGGTGCTGCAAGCACGAGGAAGAGATGAACACCTCGACGTCCTCTTCGATCAACAGCGCTGCCACCATGGCACCACTGTGTGTCACACTGGATGAAATAGGGGTTTTATCACGTTTTTTGTCTCTATTTTGCTCGATGACGAGGTCTCATTATTGAGTTAACACCACTCTTTCAAGGTTTATATACATTACACTGCGACCAGGCGAGGATATTCATGTTTGGAGTACATTTGAACCGAAGAAGCCTCCACTTAGCTCTTCAGTGCGACTTGTATCCACATATTTCATATATATTCATTTACTCTTTTGATCCAAAAGTATTAACAGGTAAAGCTGTTGATAGAATTTCGATTACAATTTTTAATTTTCTCACTTTTCCAAGCCTCTATGTCTACTTTATAAGCCAATTAATATTTAAAATCTGAATTTTCGGTAACATCTTTACTCTTAAATAAATGAAACAAAGTATCCTTAACATTCTTGAGTAGAAAATCTGTAACACACAGAAGTGAAACTATTCCCATCTGCACGACTAAATTCAATCGCTTGTAGAATTAACTGTAATCATACTGGAACATTGTGAGGAGGATGCAAATGGCTGACATTGCCCCTTAAATTATAAAATCTCCGTGTTTTTAGCCTTACTATATTCCCGAAGAAGTTATGAGCTGCAGCTTTGGATCGGATGATTACCCGCTTTTTTCAGCATTTTTCAAAATCATTTCTGCATATTATCGAGTTTAGACTGTAGGCTATGGTGCATTCATAGCCTCCAATGCAATGTTAATTCCTACAGATCTGCATTACAGGAAACACCCGACGGTGCATTTAAAAGGACGTAACCTACGTATACTACGACAGCTTAAAGGTACACGTCTACCTAAACTTTAAGCCAAGGCGTAACTGGGCGTTTCTTAGTAAATACCACCGGAAGCAAAGATGCGAGAGAACATTGTACAACAATCGAGTATTCCACTATTTCTATCAATCAGGGGATGCTATATACAACAAACTCTATCACCCTTTAAACCATGGCATTTTTGCAAATTGTCTAACGGAGTACTCTGCAAGGCCCGACCCGAGCCACCAACCAACTTGACGCTTTCACCCTCTCCTCGCCCTACGTTGCTGGCCCTACTCTGGCCACGTTGCTAAGGCCTGTCTGCATGAGCCATTCAAAAAGAAAGACTGCAGTTGAAATATACAAGGCAGTTAGGAAACTATCTCTAGAATAATCAGTCATCCAAGGCTAACCAGACAGGGGGTGGTTCCACCTTTTGCTCACTCGGACTCAACTAGAAATCAATTCTACAATAATTAATCACCCAAGGCCATCCAGACATGGGGTTCGTTCACCTCTTGCTCACTCGGACTCAAGCAGAGGAAGCCAATTTTAGAAAAATTAATCATCCAATGACATCCACTTTAAACAAAAGCACAACTGGACATTTCCGAATTTGAGATATTCACCGATTAGCATTCCCTTGCTAATTAGATCATTTAATAGATCTTTTTTAAATCACGCACGTGTATTTAAAATGCTGTATATACCCATATTTGACCGTTTGTGGCGTACGGTTGCACTAAGATAGCTGCCCAATAGGAACGCGCTAAGCACAGCAAGATGGCCACCACTGAGCCAATTGCATTCGGGAACAACTTATCTATCAACCAATCAGGGACGACTCCGAAATTAGATGCAGCCTAAATAGTGTCGCGCACCGCGTGCTAGGTACGCAGTGCTCTAACGCCACAGTCAAGATCCTAAAGGGAGTTATGGTGACTGAGGGAAGGTATTTCATTTGGATTGCTAATGGTTCAGGTGGTTTCACTATAATCTGAAAGGGATCGAGGCAGAGAGACTCCTTCTTGAAAAAGGAAATCCTGGGAGCTTTCTGGTTAGACCTAGCTGGACTAATCCTGGGAATTCCGCTCTCTCTGTTCGACGAGGGGACTGCTTTACTCATGTTTGTATTCGAAATCTTGGTGGTTTTTTTTTACCTCTACGGGGGAGAAAAGTTTGCAACTCTCTCAGAATTGGTGGATTACTACCGTGATAATCATGGAGAACTGAGGGAGAGGAGTGGATCCATAATCGAGCTGAAATATCCGTATTTTCGCCAAGACCCATTGGCAGAGAGGTTGGTGAACTAATCTTTGAAGCAATGAAAGGCTGTTAGTATTACGAAGTGCATTTGTCCAAATTTTGCTTTAGCGCGCGTTGGTACCATGGTCCGACGTCCAGAAAGGAGGCACAGAAACTTTTGTTAGAAAAGGGGAAGGATGGCAGCTTCCTTGTAAGGGAATCGGCGCAGAAACCAGGCAACTATGTTTTGTCCGTGGCTACTGGCCGTCAGGTTTGCCATTTTCTAATTAGTCGCAAAGACAATAAGTTTGACGTTGGCGGTGGAAATCAGTTTGATACTCTACAGGAGCTCATTGACTTTTACACCGTAACGCCTGCGGTTAGGGAAACGGGACGTCTTGTTTTCTTGAAACGGGTACCTATTTCCTTTATGACTTGATTTAGTCATAAAATCCACTGTTTTTGCCTATGTTCGTACAGCTGTGTTGAATCTAACCTTCACTGATTGTACTGAAATTGGTAACGCATTTTTGTTTCTTTTCTGCTTTAGCCGTTTAATACCACACGCTTGAACGTGTCGACAATAGACAAGAGGATACGGCAACTCGAAAGCGAAGGTGTGAAAGGACAGCATTTAACCGGCTTCAAGGAGGAATTTGGGGAACTGCAACAAGATATTCATGAGGTAAGTAGCCTTTTGTGTTAGCATCATGACAATTTTGCTGTGCCTTTACTGCATATTGCCGCTGCTAGACCACCCAGTTGAAGAGTCGCCATGAAGGCGCGAAATCGTATAATTTGGGGAAAAATCGTTACAAAAACGTCCTTCCGTTTGATCGGACCCTGGTACGCCTTCATGCTGGTGACCCAGACGTTCCTGGCTCCGACTACATCAATGCAAGCTACATCAGCTGGCCGGTAGATCTTTCATTCATGCTAACAAACCTCGACGCAGATGCTCTAACTGGAGTCAGCTGAATCAAATTGCATTTTTCAGTGTATTTATACAAAGACTTTAAGACTTAAGCCTGCATGTGGAATACTTATTAGTAGATGTACTGTCACGGAACTTTCTGTTGGAATCTATAGAATCCCTGCTATGTAGTTTATTAAACGAGCCAGTCGTTTGTGTATATTTGGACTGCCAGCTACTAGTGAGGGTGGCCCTTGAATACAAGTACCACTAACAACTTCTGCCTCAAGCGACACCAGAACATACATGTTTTCGTTTTCCCTTGGGACATTTAAATGGACATTTACGCATTCCCCGTAATCATGCCATCAATATGTATATGAGTAAGGTCTCAATAAGACCTCGCTACTTTCCGTGGTTTATTAGTTTAGGTATTCGAGAATCAGTGGCTTTTGAATTAGTTTTATCAAATGGTGTTAAGTAAATTGTGCTTTTTATTCAGCTTTGCATTTGTAACTTGGTTGGGTAAATCCTTAACCGTCGCGTTTACTACAGCTTTCCGGGCTGTCAGCCAAATCGCTACCGGAAATTAGGAATAATAATGTATGTGGCATCGCATCATCCTGGACACCCACACGTTTGTCGTCGCCCGTGCTGCTACGTCGCCTACCCCAACGCAAAATGTGAGTTTGCTCCACTTAATTTCATCCTCAACTCCTACTTGACCACTCCGCTACTTCGGGGATTTATTTTTGATAGGAATGTTGGGAAGCAGGAGTGTCTACGCACTTTCATTTGGTCCAGTCACTGAATTCAAAGTAATTTTTCTTCGATACTCCACAAACCGGGATTTTCCATGAGTAAAATCGTAAATTGTCTTCTCTAAAGATTCCGAAATTACTCCTTCTTGAGGAAAACATACAAAAGTAATCAGTCAAATTTCTGGTCCATCTAGTTAGAAAGAGACTCAACCACTGCGACATTTAAACTACTTTGTATGGTTTCCTAAATAGAAATGCTATGCCCTTTTCCGCAAGTTTGGATACTCTGTAATTACACATTCAACGAGCCGGTTAGCTTTTGGTTGAATTTTTTCGATAAATGGTGTCACTTTGCATCGTTAAAATATAAGTTGCCATATCATTCAGCGATACTACTGACGACCATGTCATTTCTATACGTGCTTATATGAAAGGTCTTAGTTGTAGGAAGGTAGAACAAACAAGAAATCAGATAGTAAGATGCCACATTTTAATGCTTTAAATGCAAAAAAATAAAAAATTTAACTAGTGTAAATATTATAACGTTTCTTTTCATTATTTATCTACGCGAAAAAATGAAACATAAATAGAAATATAAATTATATTAAGAATTCCCCTTCTACTAGAGAAAACGACATTTGCAGTAGGGTTGCTACGTTTACATTATGCTTCGGATTTGGTCATCTTTGTGAATGTCTAAAGAATGGTATTCGATAGTAAGTTGAGCGCGCGGAAATTGACGAGCCACAAATTTGTGATGAAGATCTGAATGCACCATAAATGAAATCTTCCAAACTCATAGACATTCAAGTAGTATGATCTTAGCAAAGGGCCTTTGCATTCATGAAGCAATTGCGAAGTCGCATTACGGAGGCGTAATGCTAATTCACACGCAGAGATGACTGTCTAATTTGTTGGATACTAGTTTACTTACTTAAATATAAGCAGCGTAGGAGGATAGGAGGCTAGGATAAATACTCTGACAACTTACTAGCATCAAGAATAGGCAAAGAAAAGTCTATTAGGCTCTTTTAGAGAACAGAAAACCTATCAGCAGGACGTTTGCTTTGAAAATAGTACTTTCAATATGTTTCGAATTTCATAAAACAACAACTGATGATTTCTTTACGGCATTCGACTTAAACTAACCTAAAGCATGCCTACAATTTGTTCGAGCCTTAATCTCTTGTATAAGAATGAACACTGGTAAATCATATAATGTTCTAAGTACTTTGCCAATTTTTGATAAACGCACATAAACCTCTAGGAGAACCTTGCAATTTTAATCTTTACTTTAACTATTTTGACTGGTAGCACCATCGGAGGTAACGGTAAAGGAGAGCACCGCTTTTGAGCTACCGACGTTGGACCTAAGAGCTCCAAGAAGGTTCTTGAAGTCAGTCTTCAAAATCGGCGCCAGTCGGGACTTTCTAAATCTGTCTTAACCGTGGATGAGACGAAATAAGTGGGGCCAGTGGATGTAGACCTCTCTCAGAGGAAGCACACATTCAAGGAGCTTCAACCTTACACCCAACACCGTGCTTCTGCGAAATTGTGCTCTACTTCAGTTGCCGACAAGCAGTCAGCACGAGAAGTTGGCCAACCACTTGAAAAGACCTGCAGCAAGCCAAAATCAGTCGATGGCAAAACAAACAATCACAAGTAGTAAGTGCCAAGATCATTTCACGCTCCTTGAATTATCTTAGGTTTTGATAGTCGAGGACTATGCAGTTGCACAATCACTTAACCAGAATGTAATCAAATATTGCTTTTTCATTCGTGGCAGCACCTTCTAAAGTGCCACAAATCGCAGCTACCGAGGAATCAATCAAGTTTTCAGTCAGTTCTCCTCAAAATCCAACAGGAATCGCAAGCTACAACATTAGCGCCCTATCGATTCAAGCGGAATCGAACAAAACTCCCATAGAGGGCACTTGCGGGTTGAAGAATGCGGAAGACGTGAAGGAAGGTGCTGGATGCGAAGTGAAAGGCCTCAGGCCATATGCGCGATGCGCCACCCCTGTGCAGTCTTGCGGTGCCAGCAAGGGGATTTGCAGTTCTGCTGCAGGTGTTATTGGACACACCTCTCAAACGCGTAGGTGGGCACAGGAGGACGCCGTGAACTGACAGATTTCGACTGTGCTTGTTGGGTTCTGGGTCTCCTCAAAGAGTGCCTTATTTCTGTCCTAATGTAGTTGATAGAAACACTAGGGTTCTATCTGAGAAGGGTCAAATACACTCAATATTCGGTAGTAAATCAATTCCTACATATCGCGGACAGCAGTTCGAATCATCCCTTCACCGAAACCTGGCAAGGACTGCGGCTATGTGAGATCAGCCGAGGGCAAAACACTGACAAGTGGTAAATTCCAAGAACATTCTAATAAGTATGAATTGTTTCACGAAGGAATTGTGAATAAGGCTTCAATCTAGTTAGGACTACAAAGCGCAATGTTTGCTCAACCCTGTCAGAGGTTACAAGAATTAGCGACTTCTTCCTAAACTGTGACGGGGCCGTTGATCTTTGTGATGCATGCAAACGGAAAGATATTTATAGATTCCTTCAATTTAAGTGATAACCTGAGTCCAGCTCCGCTTATTTTCTACATATTCTGCAATAACTACACTGTACTGTGAGAGTTGTTTTATGGTGAAGAAGCCCCACAGATCTCCACAGTTCACCAAGGGAGTTTAAACTTTAGCGTATTCATGTTATCAAGGCAGAGCGTCCCTTCCTTGAATTATTCCCTCGAGTTTTGACGAAAGCAGCTGCGTTCTGAAGGTAATAGGATCTCCTTGTGCTGGGGTGCTTTCTTCAAGCCACCGCTAACTCGCTATTTCTATTGCGACTATCATGCCAGCTTACTGTCTTCTCAAAGTCCGTGGAAAATACACAGAAAACCTTAGTCTTTCCATAAAATCATCGTGCATAATCATCGTGTGAATTTATTGATGAATCCAGTTCCTTTTACCACTTTTCAAAAGTAACAAGTAATTAAGTTCAATTTGATTCTAAACGCATCCTACATGACCAACGTTACGAAATTTAACGCTTTTAATTTGTAGAGCGAAATGTGCGAAAAATGTTCCTGTTGAAGAAATTTAAGCACCTGGCTCTGTTTTCAACATACAAACAAAAGATGAATTCCGATGTTGCGGCGAGGGGAACAGATGCTACCAAATTAGGAGTGACGTGGAAATCAAAGGGAAGTAATATATATTTACGAGGTATTGATGCTATCTAAAGTAATGCGATTAGTAATATTACGCTCTGTCTCTAGGATAGCAGGCCACCAGATAAACGGATGAGTAACGACTTAATACATGTATTCGTAGAAGTACAACTCGTCTTAGTAACAACATAAACAACTATACATAATTTACAGTGAATGGCAAATGTAAAATAAAATGTAGTCTGAAATAATCAGAAAATTATAAATAGAATTTTCTGGAGTTGCAACACTCCTCCCCTGTTAAGATTTCGTGTACGTCCTTTCCTTTGGATCGACTTGAAGTCGTTGTGGTGCGTGTCGGATCCTTCCTGATCTTCGGAGGGTTGGTGTCTGTTCTGATTGAGTGTGACACGGAACCGGGTTGGGTAAATTAAAGGTATCCAACAACAGGAACAGGGTGGAGGGAAAATGGAGTCCCTGGGAATCTGTTGGCGGGGTCGTAGATGATTCTTGTGTCTTGTTCACGTTTCGCCATCAGCATCCACCTCGTAAATTACCTTTCCCTTTCAATCTTTGATTACAGCCGGTGTCCAGCTATGGCCGTTCCGGAAATCTCGTGCATACACACGATCTCCAATGTTAAATCCACTCCTTAAAGCTCTTTTTGTCCGGGGAGCGCTTGTTCCAAGTAACAAAGCCGAATGAGTAGTTCGAAGATTTCGACCCATGAGCACCTCCACCGGAGATTTTCCCCCAAGTATTGGAAGCGGGGTTGTTCGGTAAGCCAACAAGAAACGTTGTAGAATCTCGTCAGTCGTCCCCTCCCCCTTTGCTTTGAAAAGAGCTCGTTTTAGGGTGTCGACGAAGCGTTCTGCTTGTCCATTTGATTGAGGGTGGTAAGGTGGTATACGTAAGTGTTCAATACATCTATCTTTACAAAATTGTTCAAATTGAGCTGACGTGAATTGTGTGCCATTGTCAGACACTATTGTTTCTGGAATTCCATGTGTCGCGAAGATTCGATTTAGCGAAGCCATGGTAGCGCTAGTAATTGCCTGTTTTAATGGAACGATCTCTGGCCATTTTGAGTGAGCATCAACAACGACTAAATACCAGATTCCATTTATTGGCCCTGTGAAATCCAAATGGACGCGTGTCCATGGTGGTTTGGTTGAAGGCCACGGCGCCGGGGTTTCACGTTTAGGGAATTTCGCTGCCTTTTGGCATCTGCCACATTCCCTTACCATTTACTCGTTATCTTTATCTGGACCTGGCCACTAAACGTATCCGCACGAGTGTGATTTCATCCGCGATATACCGGGGTATCCAGAGCGGAGCAAATGTATGCATCTTTGTCCATAGTTCACATGAAGATTCGATCTGTTCGTCATTAAAGCATATCAATTTAGTTTACTTAACTATTCCATGTCTCTAGTTTCAGAAGAAGTTTAAATGTTTGCTACTTTGCTTTGTTGGATCGCACACCATATAATTGAAGGTGTTATGCAAGTCACTATCGACTTCCAGGAATGTTTAAAAGCAAGTTCTCATCAAATGAAAAGTTCTGCTTGACCTACCGATCAGAGAAGCTCTCATTTGAATAATCGATGAAGTTGAATCGAACGAAACAGGATATCAAATTTCGATGATGTATTTCCAAGTGATAATATATACAGGAAAGAAAAGTTCATAAATTTCTATAATATATTTTCGTGGGATAATACATGTATATCCAAGACCGCATATTTCAGTTGTTACTAGGAATGGACTTGGCAAAGATGATTTTTTACCAAAATAATGATAAATTTGATCATTGATAAGGTGTAAGTTCTCATGCAATCCGTATTAAAGGAATTCATGTGGATTTAAGCACCGTCAGAGAAGCACTTACTCGTGAATTAGGAGAACAAGTGCGACAAATCGAGAAGGAAATGCGATTCATAGAAGATGTGTTTTGGGAGGTGTGGAATAAGCTGTATGTTACCTATTGGATTTTTTCTTCTCTTGATCTCTGTATATTATAGGTGAAGCTCCTGCATTCACCTGGTACGTGGAAATAGTCATGTAAAAGTGCTTGCTTTTTAAGAAAGATGGAAATACACCAACTCATAAGAGACGCACAGGTTGTCTGGTAGCGACAAACCAACTCATTTAGTGCCTGCAAAGACTCGAAAAATGAAGCCAGTGCTCACGACCAAAAGGGCTTCAAACGTTTTTAAGACTGGACTCACTGTGCACTCTACGAGGCGAGCCAGCAACTCGCACTCTTAGATAGGCTAAGCTACACAATTTTGCAGACGTCTCATTAGAGGAGCTGCATGAAAACGCTTCTTTCAAGAGATATATTGGCTTGTATCTAGTTCAGCACTGTTGCCATGCCATTGCCTTTGGAGAAGTTCTAAGAGAGCTTGAAGGTGTGATTTGCCCTCGCTAGTCCTGCTGCGTGAATTTCAAATACTTGGAGGGAGTATTATTAGGCAACGCAATGCAGACATCGCCCTTCACAAGTGTGGCCGTGGTTTCTTGCTTTCTTACTCGACCGGTTGAATATGTTTAGTGTCAGTTGAGTTAACAAGGTATTATTGCTTTGGTGTTCGAACGAGCTGTTTCTTTTATTTATAGGCACCATTTCTAGAAGCAATTGTTTTCGAAAAATGTGCTTTGAAATCGTTACCTCGTAAGTTGTGAATCCGCACCTATGCTTTAAAGTGCGATTTGCCATTCGGTAAATACTCCTCATTGCTTAGATAATGCATGGAACATTTTAAGTGCTTTAGTGACTAATTGCTCTCCTTTAGAACTTTAATTAGGCGTCCCATGACTTGTGTACCTTAAATGAACTTTCAGGAACAAAATGCTCCAAACGACACAACAACATCGATTTTTGTAATATTAAATGTCTGGCTTTGGCGAAGCAAAAAAGGTATCATTTTGTTACTTCAGCGAACATATTACATTATGGAATGACAATGAAGTTGTACTAATGCCTTCAGATAACAACTGCAATATTTACTGCAGAATAACGCACTCTACAACTTCAACAGTTTCTTTAACCATCATGTTAACATGGATTTCTATTTAGGAAACCATACAAAGTAGTTTAATTGTCGCAGTCGTTGAGTCTCTTTCTAACTAGATGGACCAGAAATTTGACTGATTACTTTTGTAATTTTTCCTCAAGAAGGAGTAAGTTCGGAATATTTAGGGAAGCCAATTTACAATTTTACTCATGGAAAATCCCGGTTTGTGGAGTATTGAAGAAAAACTACTTTGGATTCAGTGACTGGACCAAATGAAAATATGCAGAAACTCCTGCTTCCCAACATTCCCATCAAAAATAAATCCCCCGAAGTAGCGGAGTGGTCAAGTAGGAGTTGAGGATGAAATTAAGTGGAGCAAACTCACATTTTGCGTTGGAGTAGGCGAAGTAGCAGCACGGGCGAAGACAAACGTGTGGGTGTCCAGGATGATGCGATGCCACATACATTATTATTCCTAATTTCCGGTAGCGATTTGGCTGACAGCCCTTGTTATTGCTTTTGATGCAACTCAGTTCAGCACGCTACGTGGGATCCCAACTCAAAATCGTCAAATCATATGATGACCCTCCTCTTACGTTTGTAAACTATTTTCCTTCTCCTGCTTCACAGTTGAAACAAGTTTCAGCTGATCCGGTGTGTGTGTGATGGTTGAAGATGCGAACAATGTGTGAGTTTGTGGCTACGGCCATAAAGACGTCTTCGAGGGAGACTCTCAGCGAGTTCATCAATGAGCTACTGTAAAAAGCGCAAAAACTAACAACAGATCTGTCTCGGTCTGATGCTAGCTAGGCAGTCCAGGCAGCCAAAACTAGCTACCGGACTCCCTTGTCACCAAAATAAGTCTGAGACAAACCCTCGACATGATCGAAAGGGTCTCTTCCATGGTGACGTCTCTAACAAGATGCCCTCCACGTGGCCTTCCACTGCCAAATCACGCGAACATTGCCAGCACCAGTTCAAATTCCCTGGCCAAACTCCTCAACCCAGCGAAAATGAAAATTCCACATCTCCTGGCTTGTTCTTCAATTCAACTCTCGACTCCACTAACCAATATTCAATCGCTTTTTCCCGGATTGGCTATAGTATTCAATCACCTTCACTCGAAGCTGAGTTGGAGTAATGGCACTCTCCGCTTCACATCCCTCGACTTCCTCTACATTGGCTCAAGTTTAAGACAAGGCGCCATCATATTAAGATCGTTTTATAACCACCAAATGCCATAACACAACTTCATATCTGTCGGATCATCGGTGACGAGCCTATTCTACTGACCCACACATAGAAGCAACCCAATCGAAACAATGGACAATAGCCTCATCATCCAGCTCACAGACACAGCACATACTGGGAGGACGCCTTCAATAGTCAATAAACCTGTGTTCTTCACAAATGGCCATGTTTCCAGCCAGTCCTTATGAAGGCGCAGAGAACGTCGTTATCAGTGGAGGGGATTATTCAATCCTTCTTAACAGGAAAAAGTCAGTTAGTTTGGGTCAGGCTTGGTTGCTGCGTGTACACAGCGTGTTTTCCATCACTTACCTAGCAAATGGCATGTCATACTAAGTCACGTCATATTTTCGGCTTACTGATGATTTTATGGTAAAAGTTAAAAAAATCCAAAATCCATTGAAAGTATCTCAAACAATTTTCAAAAAACATAGATATTGAATTTACTCTATTCCATATCTAATTATTCCTACCCATTCCTACTTAAAATAATCATAAGATCATAGCTGTTAAACGAAGTATTGTAATATCGAAACCGTCGTATGTGAGACGATTGTGTGGCGTACGGCTACCCAATAGGAAGCTCCATGCACAACAAATCGATTCCGAGTACAACTCGCCATCAACCAATTACGGAGCTATTCCTGCTTAGTAGAAATCAGATGTAGCCTATTTAGACCCTCATACTCATCCTAAATACACACACCCATACTTGCTCCAACGCGCATCTCTGCTCCTTAATATCTTCTCGGTGCGGATACCGAACTGATAGGGTTACTTACTTTAGTGAGATAGTTCGTTGTTTGTAGCAATCCGCTACAAATTGGTGACCCCGACGTGATTGCTACAAATTGGTGACCCCGAGCTGAACGCTACTGTATCCTCTTCTACAACGAACACCACTACCAGTATGTCTACTGATGCAGATTACTCTGAACTGTCAGTCAAAGCAGTGTCCATTCCTTTTCCTCCTTACACTGCCAGATCTCCACAACTTTGGTTCGCACAGATGGAAGGTTTTTTCAAACTGCGAGCCATAACCAAACAGGCGACAATGTATCTGTGCGCCTCCACCAGTCTCCCGGAGGACGTCGCCCTGGAGGTCCAAGACATACTTATGAACCCTCCCAAACAGTCCCTTTACGATACGCTCAAAAATGCCGTCTTAAAACGCTGCACAGATTCCAAGGAGACTAGACTTCGGCAAGTCCTCTATGGACTTGAGCTCGGTGGTCGCACCCCCTCCCAACTCCTGCGGTCCATGCGTACCCTGATCTCAGACTTCACTTTGGACGAGCACGTCTTGAAACAACTCCGGATCAAGCGACTACCCCCCAACCTCACACCCATTTTGGCTGTCGCAATAGACACCTATACGTTGGACCAACTCGCCGAACTCGCTGACAGAATCTCAGAATTCTCCAGCGAACCTAGAGTACATAACATGGAGAACTCATTAACATGGAGTATTGAACAACTCTCGCAGCGCGTATCCCGATTGGAGCTCGATAAGATGAACAGGACTCGTGCAGATGGGACTGAACGATGCTCACCATCTAGGAAAAGCAGTCGAGAAAAGTCAAAGAATCGTAATTAAATATGCTCACCATCTAAGGAAAGCAGTAGAGCAAAGTCGAAGCATCGTAATCAAATATGCTTCTACCACCGTACCTATGGGGACGACGCTAAGAAGTGTCAACCCTGGTGTAAGTACCCCAAAACCAAGTCCGCCAACCCTAGTCAGTGATGGCGACAGCTGAAACTGCCAAATTCGTTAGTCATCTCCTACAATTTACCGACAGGAGCTCATCCCTTAGGTTCCTGGTTGACACCGGCTCAGAAGTGTGTTCTCCCACGATCGACAGAAAAACACCACTTACATCCAACCGGTCCATATCTCCAAGCGGCTAACAAGTCGAGGATAGCCACTTACGGTCAGAAATTTCTCAAACTCGCTGTGAATTCCCTTTCATTTTCATCATCGCTGACATTCACCAGCCCATCATTGGTGCCGATTTCCTATCTAAATTCAACCTGATCGTCGACGTTAAGAATCGTTTACTGGGCGACAATCTTACTTCCCTCAAGGTCGCCTGAGACACTAACCCTGTCGAACCAATCGGCCTACAGTTCCTACATCCCATCAGTGACAATTTTTCCTTTCTCCTCCGTGAATTTCCATCACTATTCAATGCCACTCCTGATATCATGGAAGTTAAACACGAAGTACATCATATTGTTACCAAAGGTCAACCAGTGTATTCCAAAGCACGCCGTCTCCCCCCAAACAAACTTCAAGCTGCCAAGATGGAATTTTAGCACATGGTTTCCCTAGGAATCGTTTGACCTTCCAATAGTCCATGGGCTTCCCCCTTGCACATGGTCGCAAAGAAAAAAGGTGACTGGAGACCATGCGGTGACTATTGCGCCTTACACCGCGTCACTGTTCCAGACCGCTGCCCCATTCCGCACATCCACGATTTCTCGCTACATCTAAACAGCAAGATCCACAAGCACACCCGAAGCCCGCCTTCTCAGCTTTTCCAACCTGACGATCGTTTTCACCACAGGTTGAAACAAAGCCAACTCCCCTCCCCACTTACCGATACTATTGTGTGCAACCCCAACATAACTAAAACACGTTGCGGACGTACCGTAACCTTCCCATCCCGCTTCACGGAATTTGTACATTAGCTATTTATCGAGCGTTTTCCATTGTAGAGTTTACCAACGCTCTAGGAGAGGAGTATTGTGGCGTACGGCTACCCAATAGGAAGCGCCAAGCGCAACAAATCGCATCCGAGTACAACTCTCCATCAACCAATTACGGAGCGATTGCTGCTTAGTAGAAATCAGATGTAGCCTATTTAGACCCTCACAATCACATCCTAAATACACACACTTACACACTTGCTCTAACTCACATCTCTGCCTTACTATCTTCTCCGTGCGGATACCGAACGGATCGGGTTACAAATTGGTGATCCAGCCACAAATTGGTGACCCCGAGCTGAACGCTACACATGTAATCATCAATTTCTTAGTCACTTGTATCGCTGGCACTAACGTTTTCTTCTTTCTCTTCGGTGATTGATCCTCTTGAAACTTCATCAAGACCCATAAATTCATCCAACTTTGAATAAAATAGATCATCTAACGCGCAACTGATCTCTTTGTCCTTTATTCTTGCACGATTGAAAAATCGCAGTAAAGTTGTATGATAAACTTGCACGAATTGGGTCATTCTCGCCAAGTAGTCTTCATTTTATTCATTAATCCGTGACTGGTAGGTCCTGAAGAAATTGAGTAAATGCTTTGAGATCGTAATGATGTCTTTGTTTCTTCTACGGCAATTTGTGATCAAGAATTCTAGAAAATTCGAGATCTGCCTTCTTTTATCATTCATAGCATCGTCAAGATCAAACTGTTTAATAAGGCTTACATTAACGGCACAATGATCTTGTTTAAAATAAAATCAAGAATTGTATGGCACTTATCGTTGGACAGCGGCATAGTAAAGAAACAAAAGCGACATAATAACTAGCAAATCATCTCTATTTATAGTCATTTGAATGGAGGTTGATTAAATTCATTGCAAATAATCACTACTAACTTAGCTGAGTTCTATTGAAGTAGCTTTAATCACGATGACAGAAACGATCATTTGAGAAGAATAACAGTTTTGAAGTTGAAATTCTGGAATTTGTTGATTGTAAAAACATCTTAAGTTCTTTAAATTCAAGTGACATGCTATTTTGGGTAAATAATTTCAGAGCATTGCGTTTCCTTACATGACAGAGGCGCAAAATCCTTATACGTGATAACAAATATGAGAAAAGTTTAATTTCTTCATTTTTTAAATAAAAATGGGTTGTCGTATTAGTTTTTTGCATCTGCTTAAAATAGTACATCTCACCAGCTTCTGTTATACAAAGCATCGTCCTGGACTGAATTGATCGAAAAGAAATATTCCTCAAAATTTGAAAATATGTAATTATTTCAAATATAAGCGGAGTTTGTATATTATATTTTATCTAAGAGAAAGGCCTAACAAGGTCACAAAGAAATCTTGATTAACATTAAATTCATCGTCAAAAGCCTATGAATTTAATGGTTGTTTGCAAAATTTTCATCTGTGTATTGTTTCAGTAACATTCATTTTAAATTTTCTAAAAGTCCATTGAGTTAGAAGACGCTCTAGTGTGCTAATAAGTCAAAATCGCATTAATAAATCTGCATTGAATACAAAATACAATGCACACGGTGCCGCTGAGGCGTACCCGGAGACAGTGTATAAGTAGAAATTTCTGCCATTTACCAAATTTGGGTTGTCCAATCTCGAAACAGCTGCCTCTATAAGGTTACCATTCGCACTTTTTTCAGCTCAAAAGCTTAATAACGAAGCAACTTCGAGGTAGAACTATCACTATTTATTCGGATATTTCACTGCGTGGGTAAGATAAGGGATGTATGTCCTCATGTCATGAATTACTTAATTAACTGCAATTATAATTATAGTTACACGTATTACATAATGTATGCGAATTTATGCGTTATATTTCTATTATATTTCTCTAATTACAATAGCTATAATTATACGACATTATTAAATAATTATAAATTTAATAAATAACTAATTGTCCACTATGATAAAGTGAAACCTAAGGTTTAAATTTAGCGCTCAAGAATGAACGGCTACTAAAAGACCTGCCTTTATTTCACCAGTGTTCTATTTGCTGGACGAAGCGGACAATCGGATTACCAAAATGATTTGTCTTTAAAGGAAGAGTAAATATAGTTGTTTTATGAAAATGTCCCTAAGTCTTTAGCATCATAGGATAATTAAATGACAGGCAGTATTACTGGATTGTACCAGGGTAGCAGCACATCGACCTTATTTTTTTCATTTTGAGTAATAGACCGTAACTCGGTATACATGCAGTTAGTGTTGCATACATTATAAGTTTTTGATATGCTCGTTTTCATGATTGTGTGCGGTACATTCTTAAAACCATAATATGAAAGCTGGTTGGCTTTTCTGCTGAATTATTGTTTATAAGTTCTTTAAGTATATTTTCATCATGGAAATCAGGATTCTCCCAATGATAACGTATAAAGATGTGCTGTCAAGACTCATCGGCGTTCTTAATGTTTTAGTTTTGACAACCAGATAATAACTTGAATTTCAGCTACAAAGGATAAATTGCAGTTGCATTTTTAAAGAGGAACTATCTACGAATATACATAAGACAGCAATTGAAAATGGCATAAAATCAAGTTCAACTATTAACTCTTTAGATAGCATGACATCTCCTCTGATTAATAATCGAGTGCATGGTAGGAGTGGTTGGGCTGAACTTTGCGACGTTACCTTTTTCGATAGTCCTATAGAACCCGGGTGGCGGAGTCCAATTCAGTTACTTGAAGTTAACCATGAAAAGCACTTTGCTTTGGTTGATACTCCTATATCTGTCTTGCGTTTGACAAAGCTGCATGACTCATAAGAATGTAATTTTGTCTAAATCAAACTGGCGAATCGAAGTGACCCAAGGCAATTGTTAATGAAGAAGCCACTTTGTCGACGATTTGCTTTGCAATTTTACCAACCACATTTGCAGAATCAGATGATACAGAATCAGCATTGTCATAGCGGTATGTCAATGTAACGATAGAGAGAAAAGTAGAATCGTCGTTGAGCAGGATCTCGCTTACGAAATCAAATCTAATGGATGAAATCAACGCAATGAACTTAGTTGATGTGGACATGAAAAAGAGAACTAATATATCATCTTATTACTGATTAAATAGATATTTCGAACAATGAAAACTAAGCGCACCGGGGTCATATAGCATCCTTAAGAGGTTATATTTAACTCAACTAACGGGTAGCTTCTCATTTTAAATGCTGAAGGAATGCTATTTATTCATGTGCAACCCTAGAAAATCTGAATTCCCCCACGGAGCAGCTCGCAGCCTAAAGGCTATACTTCGATTCTCCCCAAAAGAATTACCTACCCTGTATAAGGTGGTCCCACTACCAGGTAGATCAGGGGAGGGGGAAAATGCGCACCTGACCGATTATTAAGAGTTCATGATGACTAAGACAATATTCCAGCTCTTCCATGTGACATAGGAAAAGTGAGCATGACTTAGACTTGAATTTGGAGATGGTCGAGTTGACTAACTTGGTAGACGGGGCCGGGTGTCTGGGAATCTGTCAAGATTCTAGTTTGTCACGTCTGAATAGCTAACGTCACGCCAAGCCCTTGGTCAAAATAGGGGGCTTAGTCCACAGCCACAAGCTACGATAGGGAAAGTAGCACTAGGTAGTACCTAAACTCATTGCGTATAGGCTATAAGCCACTGGGAGTAGTTCCTGTGTTCTCAAGGAAGTCACTGTATCTTTGCGCATCATTTTACATTGCATTTTCTATCTAAGACCTATACTTTCAGCTTTATCATACAAATAGTAAGCTTTCGGCATGCAGATAGACACCTTATATTTATCAAATTAACGACATTCAATCTTTTGTATTCACCTACAAATAATTCGGTAGCAAGGTGAAAATTTGATAAGCAGATTGATAATGCGGATATTTTCCGTCGACAGATATAGGCTATTAAATAACTAACAGAAACCTAATGAGGAAAGCCTAGAACATCCATGCTCCATGGACTGAGAGCATTAACGTCAATCTGATTGACTAAGTCGTTTACCAATAAATCAGGTCAACACTACCTTAGCACACCAACCTGTACGAACACAGGCACCTGTCTCGTGGGACTAACCATCTTTCCTTGGGTACCTGATGCAACCAGGAAGTGAATGTAAGAGTAGCTGTCTGCCACACTAGTATCCATTCAACAACTCTTATAACATGACCCGACCGACGATATAAAAGAGGCTACCAAATTCATGCACAATTACCTCATGTGCAAATTAACGCCTTATAACCATTTCATATTCATTGCTTTGACAAATGTACTATATAGATGTCAACATGACTTCACATTCAAATTTGCTAGAATATTAAGGCAAAATCAAAACATGTCAATTTTCTGTTGCACATCATTCTCAAAAGATGCAAACACATGTTCTTTCAAAATTTCTCCGTTTTGCGTATTTAGCTTCTTTAACCAATGACACTCGTGTCATTGAACCGGCTTTTTGAAGATTTAGGATGAAGAAGGAATCATTGCACTAGATTACCAAGTGGCTAGCAATGGCTACCAGTTTTTGTAGTTTTGTTTCATTTTTTGCCTTTTAAAGGTTCGAAATGTTCAAGCAGTGTGTAAGATAGTTGCAAAAAATCGTATTTAAGGTAGATATAGTGAGATGCTCCCGATTTGGCTTGGAGTTGTAATCCATCTTTAATCAATCCAGACTAAGTACCAACCAGGCCATTGTATTCTTGCATCATGACTTTATTGCACGGCTGAGCGTAATTTAATGAAATATCAG
>JAUOZQ010000702.1:0-26569 GCA_030710315.1 Anomotaenia brevis | reverse complement strand
TGCCTGAAATTGGAGGACTTGACTCAGTCAAATAGTATAGCGAATCATGACTTATCACCTCACAAGCCTAAATGGTTTGGTTTTACTTTTTCAAGCAAACCTTTCGTCTCGCAGGAGCAACGTCAACCAACTAACCTCAATTATGAGCTATTTGTGTGTATTGAACATACATGAATTCATGCTACTGAAAATTATTATCCACCTTTAAAAAATTGTCTTAGTTCTCAACTTCATGGAAACCGTTGTACAAAATAAAGTGCACAACGCTAGAGCTTTATAGCAAACAATTCACTCTATCCTGCGCACCTTACCTGCATGACCTTAAATGTGGGGCGCAGATGCTTCTAAGACTGTGATCTAAACGGATCCCTTCAGGAATTCTTTTGAAATTTCTGGTAAAAAACAGGATTCAACTAAAGTTGAAGGAATCATACTAGATGACTCTTACCGAAGGTCTAAAACAATTTAGATTTACTTGGGTACTCAAACAGGACCTTGTATCGTCAATCCACTCCTTTATGACTATTTTACTTGGAATATTCTAAACCTTGCCTCACCTGGACTCAGTGTGGATCTCTGGTGAGGTTGTTGTGAAAAGCTTTCACTTGGTAAATGTGCTGAACAATTGTTTGCGGGGTTATTTGCGTTCTGAAGACCGTAGCAGTTCTCTAAATTTCGTGAGCCAGAACAAATTAATTGCTGCTCAGAAGAGCATGTAGACGAATCTGTTATTCGAAGCGATTCATTAAATGTCGCATGATTCTTACCTTGCTTCTGATATACACATGTTATTTGCAAAAGCCATTTCACTCACGATATTTTGTGTCACAGGAGAATAGAATGAGCCGATTGTGGGCACGGCATCGGAATATCTCTCATTTGGGACGCAACCATTGTTTGTAATAAATTTCTGAAAAAAATGTGCGAAATAACTTCACATTCATGTAAATTATATGTGGTTTCAAATTTAAAAAAAATTGTTAAATGTTTGAAAGCTATATGTTTTATAGCATTATTAAGAAAGTATACGAATAACCGGAAATTTCCCTGGAGAGCAGATTCTCATCCACAGGAAAATACATACGCTAAACTTTCCGCTTGAGCGCTGAAGAGCGTTAAGTCGTGAGTAGGATTCTGTACATCTAAGTGATCCACTACGATAATGAACGGCGGAAAGGTATGTAAAGGAGCCATGAGGATTTGCATTCTCATCATCTACAAGTTCAGGCACTTTCAATTAAAAAATTGTAGGCATAATTATTAAGTAAAATTATGTATTCTGCCACATCTAGTAGTTCATATTTATCAAAATATATATTGAGCAAAATACTTCCACTTTTAACTTACTCATTTTCAACCTGATTGATCTACTTTCAACAAGTCTTATATATCCAACTCCGCAACCAATTATAATTGCTCTTAATTGGCGTCCACTCATAGACGAGCCCGCAATGAGATCCTCACCTTGATGTCTGGGCACTCGTTTTCTGCAATCTCATTGGCTGATGGCGTTTGATGAAACTCGGTAAATATATATTTAATTAGAAACGTCTTAGTTAATATTAAAATCCATGCATACTTCATACATCACGCAGAATAGCATTTATTAGTTATCAAATATCTCATTGAGCAAACCTTTATTTTTATAGATTCTATTAATGCTTTCCTTTATTACAAGTGAAATTTGCCTCTTTATTTTTATTTATTAACAATTCAAAATTTTTGCCAAGTCATAGGATATTCTGTATCAGTTCCAAGAAATAAATGAGAAATTAAGTGTAAAAAGTGCGTTTACCATTCAATTCGTCAAACTTTCTAAAATTGAACTAAAGGAATTGGCCCATGGTCTTTAATAAAATAATAATACAAAGCAGTACGGTCTGTTTGATATTGAAACATTGTTAGTTGCAGGTATACATCGGTACATATTAAAACGTTCACGTTAAATACGGGTCTATTTTCGCTAAAGCTGATATACATGACCCAACTCTACTATTTGCATAAAAGTAGCTGAACCGTGCATTCAAACGTGATTGGAAGAATTATAAAGCTACTTATACCGCCATTATAATGACTCAGAGATAAACGGTTTTCATTAATTTTCAAGGACTCTCATGACCTTGGTACAATGAATGGTATTGTGTACGATGGGTTGTGAATACATAATGCTACTTGTGATTGTCTCAAGTCATTTCACTCAAGGTCATGCAAGTCAATAAGGTAATAAATAAAATCAAGAAGCCATGAAGCACAAATTGTATAAATTGATTCTATATTATTTGGATTGCGAGGAGCGAATTGATGGTTAAATATTGCACTAACGTGACTTCTCCAATCGGAATGCAAGAGACAATAAACAGTTTTTGGAATTTTCAGAGAATCCGCTACCATGTTCGTTTTATTAAGTAGGAATTACTTTTTATTGAACATAAGAATAACTGATAGTATATTGACTTAGCACAGCATTTTTAATTTGCGTATTTTATTTGACAGAGCTTCTTGCTGTTATGCTAATCGATTCATAGCTGTACCATAGACTGTATAAACAAGTAGAAACTTCAACTATTAAAATGGAATAATTTTTAAACGTAAAATTCAGTAGATTTAAAAGAAATTTGCTCAATTTTACTCAAAGTAACCATGATTAATGCCTCTTATATCTTCGTTCTGCAACCGAGTCCGGAGCAAGCTGATTTTCTTCATTTCCCTAACAGAAAGAGTCCCCTAAAATAACCCTAAATTGAGTCAATCAACTGAGCCACTGAGACGAAGATTAGCGTCTTTTACTATACATCTAAATCCATCAGATCTAAAACCTGGCAGGTGAACTCATAAGTTTAGCTGACAAGAGTTTTGACAATTCCCTGAGGTGTGACTGTGTTTGAACGCCACAAAGTTTAATGCCACCTAGTAGATCCTGCATATTACAATGCGCCAATCAACTAAGTAATAATAAATGTACAGTGGGGTGGGTAACTCTAAAGTAAGTATGACAATTTTTCTTTGCACTAACAGCATTTATTATTCCTTCGGGGAAATGCTTGGTTGTATTGGTCCTTTTTTCTCACATTATCAGTCTAAGTTCCCCCCTAGCGGATTTTTGTGAATTAAGTTTCAGTTATATTTTATTTTTCAAAGTACCATTACATTATTAGGGTGTTTTGTCATGACCGAAATAGGTGCTGCATTAGATGTTCTGCTTGAAAGTTATTTATATTTTATCATTCCTTCGTACTTCATAATAGTTTCTAGAGCATTGGGGAAACTTTTTCAATTCTCTCTGTTAATTATATTACGATTCTTCCTTTTATAATACAAATTGAATGTAGGAACTTTCATTCCTTTGAAAATGGTAATAATCCATTTCTTTATAACAATGAGGAGGTTATAAATATCCAGATAAAGTTCATAAATTCAGCAACATATAATTCAATTTCAGAATAAAATTTTTGATAAATTTTCACGCAAATCTTCGGCTAATGCACACTTTTTAATAATTAAATGTAGAAATTTATCGATTCACTAGGAAGGTTCACTAGAAATACAGCACTGGTATGATGGGGATTGTTATTTGTGCGTCACATTTAACTACGCAATGTAATAATTATCCGCAATTTATTCTGCTAGTAAAGAGAAGGCACTACTTTAAGATATCATCTCTTGGTACCTATGCGAACCCAAGTTTGTTTTTTGCTGACCGTCATTTGATAGTCTGACCCTGACTTAATTCATAAAACCAAGGTAGCCTATGGATAACATCTCAAGTGCTGATCATTTACCTCCGATTTTCCCATATGCTTATCAGCTCCTCGGCATCTTGCTCCTAGCTCCGTGATCGCCTGGACTTCAAAAAAAAACTCAAAAAAATTCAAAAAGGAAAAAAGAACTTATTCGCATCAAAATATGTATTAAGAGGTAAGACTTTTCATTCTTTCTGGTTTATTTATTGACAGTAGGGACCATCTTATTAATTACAGCCTAATTATAACAAGTCAGTCATTTTATCAATGCCTTTGTAAGTAAAAAAGCATTTAACTGCACATTTGAAAAGCCAAATGGTTTTATTCGAATAAATTACATTATTTGTGACTTATCAGTAGGTCTGTATTTGTTACTTTTGACAAATATCTCATTAATCAAATGATCTTTCTCTTTGCTTGCAATAAAAACACATCGTCTTCTTATTTTGTGTAGGTGTTGAAATCTACCACCATGTCAAATGCAGAAATTACCGCCATAATCAGGCAAAATACTTTATTGTAAAATATTCTCTGATTCATTGAAGTTTTCTTTAATTAAATAATTAGGTTAATAACATCATGGATTCTTAGCTTTTCTTTTGCATTGATATATGATATCAATTGATGTGCTTTGTAGCAAACCGTTGTCATTTTCTTATCAGTACGCTGTTTTCCCAGGTTTTGAAAACTTCTCGTAAGAATAAGGTTCCAATTTGCTCTCTCAGATGAAATCTGTAAAGCTTCGTGATTTGTTTACCCATTGGGTAAATATTATACATATTACATCTACATGAACACACCATCAGTCATTGCCAAGTAGCAAATATCACCCTAAAGGATTGACACTCAGTGAAAGACGAACCGAATATAATGAATATAAACACTCACTACGGTTGGTATTGCTAATGGATATAATGTTTCAGAATTACTGAAAAAATTGGTTATGATAAATCATTTTCTTTTTGGATTGCTTTATTGTTACATTACTTCCAAACTAATAAGCCTATATTAACAACCGACACAACTTGGGAAGAAGTTATTTCGCTAATTTTATTGACAAGAATATATATTATAATCGTGTTTATTTATCCAAGTTCCATTGCATTAAATATAATGGCTAGATAATATGCAAACTATACGTTAAACACACATTGGGCCAAAATTTAAGTAATGTTAAATGCAAAGAAATTGTGTAGAAGTTGAAATGGGCCTACATCGTCTTAGTTAGAAGATTGCAATTATGCAAAATTACTCAACACTACCACTACAACTACCACCACTATTGGAAAACAGTCTATTCAAATTGCATTAGTTTCGAAAAAAATATGGAAAATCACATGATTATTAAGAGTTCAACTGTTTAGAAAGCTCCAAAGATCTGTCATATCCACAATAGTTATTCCTGGCTATAACGTGAGTTTTCCCCAAAAAAACCATTTAGGGAGAATTGATAATACCCACCATTCGGTGGCTTTTACGAAACCCAAATAGGTTGATTCTTGTGTTTACATTGGATTTATCGATTAAAACATTCAAAATAGCCCCAGACTTAAGCGATTTAATGAATAAATAGTGTACCCTATGCGCTATTTACTCCTTATATTCTTCTCATTAAATACTCTTAATCAATACGATCCAACTTTTGCAACTATAAAATGTGGCTGTTATTGTTAAAATGGTAAAATTAGTGGTTTAATAAAATTTGAATATGATTTAGGGATCAGTTATCATATATTCTAGAATATCATAAAACTCCAATGCAAATAAACAAAAAACCAAAGTTTGCCACTATGAAAAACAAATAGGTTCTGTCTGCAGTGAACTACTTACCAGCCACTTATTTCTCCGTCGTAGCTAATGACGAATGCAGTCTTGTAAACCTTCCATGGGAACATGAATTTGCACAACAAGGTCAATCTTACCTCAGGGAATTTGAGTTCCACTTCTTTGGTTGCTTTCAAAATTATCACTACTATTCCCATTAGATACAAATATTCAATAAGCAGTTCCCGGAAGCAATAATACAATGCAAATTTATCTTGTAATATAAATTTATGACATCTCCTCTACCCTCTCAGATTTGAATGGCTACTCTCATCAAAACCGCAACATAACACATTCTATTTCTATTGCATATTCACTCAGCATAGTAGTAATTTTGCTCTCTACACATTAAAACAGACTTAGTGAACTGCTTCGGGCAAAATTTTGCATTTGCAGATGGGTTCCGCTCAGATATCCCACTTTCATAGAAGTGTGAATTTCAATAAGTAATTAATAACTTTTCAGAACTAGAACAAGACTGTAACTTGCAGGTTTTGCAGCAGCTATATCAGCAGTCATCATTAATCAAGTCAGAAGCTAATTAATCCAATTTTTGAGATTCAGCTAGTTCACAATTGATTAATCAAAAAAAAATCACGCAATGAAGGAACCTAAGATTTCTTTCGCCTTTCTATTCCTCCCAAACGGATCCGATTAATCTATGGCGAACACTTTTAACAAGCTTTTATGTCCTTCCACTAAAGTAGCACCAATTTCAATTTCCAAATGGTTTAAACTATTTGAAATACCTTAACGGGGTATTAAAAAATGTATAGAACTATTTCAAAAAATGTTTGTCACTACAAAGCCATAGAACCTTCATCGAAGACACTATGCCTTTTTACAAAAACTTTGGAGCGCTCGGGACTGAGAACCCTTTTCTATACGTCGAACTTCAGGCAGGTGTTTGGATTCCAGTTTTGAATTATTCAACTACAGAGTAGAAATTCCCTGGACTTTAGTGAACACTCCTCATCCGTAGACCTGATATGGTAGTGCGATGCTATTTTAATATCTTTAAAGCCGCTACTCCTAATAAACATATGGAATAACTAAATAACAAATGCTCGAAAACATTGAAATATGTCAAGTATCGATTGTTTACTGCATGCTAATGAATATGGTACCAAAATCATAGCTGTTCCCTCAAATTTGCCCCAGTCCCTTACCTTCTCATAGGGGGAATGATAAGGCACAGATTTCCTCATGATAATAATAGTAATAATAATAGTGTGAGATTAAATCGTCGTTCACATCGTGAGTCCTACAGTGTGGGGTGCTAAACATTGTATTCTTGAAAATATGATTGAATGTTCTAAGAATATGTAATTGCCTTGGAGCATTCTCGAAGACGTATATTTAGCATGCACTAACTTATAGGGCTTAGATAGCACTTTTTCCTTTAATAGTGGCGATGATTAATTTCACTTTCGAAGTGAAATTGGAAATCTTTCTTTTTGCTCATCAATGGCATGTGTGCTTCCACATTGCGACTCTTATTTCATAGATTGACATTTGCGGGCTTAGTGAACAATGGTAGACAGCTCTGAGGCCGCTCTGGCTGTGTTATAATTAGTTGGCTTTCTTGACTAAGTTCCACTTCTCTTGATATACCCTACCCGTATACAGGACTTTCACGCATGAGGGAGAAAATGTGTTTTTATCCAGTGTACATTCCTTTACGAAATCAGCACGGAAAGCAGATACGTTAATATCAAGTCAAGTTCTTGTTGAGCTCAAGAACAAAGTGTAATTCTTCCAGAGGACGTAAACACCACAGAACCACCTTCGGGTGACCAGGAGGCGTTTTTCAGTCTAATTTCCAATTGATTAAAACAGAACGGATCATACATGAGGAATAAAGTTACTCCACATTGAAATCAACTTGGCTTTTCGAAATATTAGTTTCAAGTCCAATAGGTCGTCTATCAAAAATATCTTTGCTTCGAATATGTGGCATTTTTTATAGTCCCTTTTTGAGATACCTATTGCTTTTTAAAATAATTCCGCACCTTTCCAATAATTTTAGTACGTTGATGAATCCTAGTATCTAACGTCAGAATTGTTTGTCAAGTTGTGAAAGAATTAGGGAAGAAAGCATGATTTGATAGATGTCTGCAACGTCAGCTTAGACGTGATTATTTATTCCAGCATCTCAAGCTGTTTTCGTGTATGTTTTACTGTTTACTTAAGTGACGCTTTCTTTCCAAAGATAGATCCGATAATTTTAGGCAGTTCATCAATAGCATAGTGGAGCGCAAATTGAAATAATTATCGTTTATCGATTAATCCTTTTCAATTTGCTTAATACATTTCACCTATTCTTGTAATAATTTTTGTGCTAGCGCATGATTCAGTACTACTTACTAACTAACTAACTAACCATCAGACTTGCATTTTTAGTCAGTAGAGGGAAATGATAAAAAAGGCAACCCATTTGTGCACAACAGCGAAATGATAAAAGTTGCTTTTCTGGTGATACTTTGCTCAGTTTGCATTCCCCTCCCCTCTAAATCTCGATGATACAACGTAGTATTCGCGTTTGTTTTAACTCATCGCCATTCCCCAATTTTGATAATCAATCCATCTGGTGATTCACGATGTATTGTATGGTCTCTGGATTTCTCGTTATTATACACTACAACTAGTAATAACTTTACGATTGCCAATTCCGTTAGTGTTTTCTAAATTGTGGCTGCGAAAACCTGTGATTACTTGCAATCGTCATGGCAAAGTCACAAATCGGGTCATCCTTTAAGTTCTGTCCGAATATTGCCATTGTGAATTTGAACGAAATTTAAGGAGTTCTTTTAATGTTTAGTGTAGCGTAGCGTGAAGTCGATGGTTCGATTGATTAAAAATAATTAAATTCTGCTGTAGGAACGTTAAAATTGTCGAATAAGTGGCTTTTCAGAAAAGAATGAGCAAGTAATGAAAAAGATGATTTAAGAGAATCGGTTGAAGTGGAGATTTCACTGTTTACGAAAATAAAGATCAAACCAGATGATGCCCATTTAAGTTTGACCATAAGCTTTCTGATACAGACTTATCCTGCTTTAGTAATTAAGCTTAGTTTAAACCTTACAACTGTTTGAATTCATCTCCTAAAACTCAAAGTCTACATCTGCTTTTCTGATTTTTTCTACTTGAAGTGGCGGGGTGTGAAATACTGATTTGCTTACTTTAGAACTCAAAGCAGAGTAACAGCAGCAGGAGTTAAACATGCCCAGGTTTGAAGAAAGCTAAATGGGAACTACTTGATGGTGTGGATTCGGTATTATCAAGTTCTAGAGTCCTTTTGATCCACCGCTTTACTCTCACTTTCGATGATGGTTTTTCATTAAAAGAGAGTTGAAGGATTTCTTAGCCATCCGATTCCAAACAGAAGAAAATCGGTGTATGCTCCCATCAACGCTCTTCTATCTTCTCTCCACCGCAAGAGCTTCAATTCGGCAGTGACGGAGGTAGGTTTACTTGTGAGAGTTGATAAAGGCAACCGCGGCATCCGTGGCATCGACGTGGAATTGAATGACCGGGGTGGAAATTGGGGCTGAGGAGGTAGTGCTGGGATTGGAGAATGAGTTGGTGGTGAAGGTAGAGGTGGAGCAGTTGGGGAACATGGCCACCCACAGTGGGAAAGCAACCGTGCAATTCGTCTTGGCTCTGTCCCGCCACCAAAAGCTATTAACAGTATTTTGGCACTCATCATTGCTTATATTGAATCCCCTAGATGAATGTCATGAATCCAACACCCTGTACGGATTTTTTAATTCAGTTTGATGGGCCTCGCCGTCCAAAACCCTATCAAACCATCCACTTGGAAGGGCATTTCGGCTTGATCTGTTGGTGGTGACTGCTGCGGAGGTTGTGCGGCACGACGAAACTGGCTCTCACTTATTCGACCTCCTGCTGCTAGGGTCAGGGAATCGAGCATTTGAAGAGTGGAATCTATATTTCGCAAGTACGCGTCAAAATATAGATCCTCCATATTCTCAGTGTCAATTTGGACGGAGGGCTCATCTTGGAAACTTAAGGGCCATAAATAAAACTTTCTGTATGAATCCCTGTATTCGGTTTGATTGGCCTACTCGACGTCGAAAGCCTTTCCCAAACCACCCATCATCGGGAGCATTTCGTCTCGATGCTCCAGAAGTTAATCTGATGATAGACCGAAGGGACTTAATTAATTAAATCATGAAACCTCTGTTCCCCATGCGAGAGTCTAAACTGAGGTTCCGCATATTCTCCACCCGTGTTTCGTAGTGAAAAAATGGAAGGTTTGTTGGTGGTGGTATAGGTGGAGAAGCATTGTGAGACGAAATGTCACCGATAAGACGAAGTCGCTGAATCGTTAAGGCTGTAGATTCGTTGAAGTGCAGGTATAGGTGGTAATCAAGTCCATCATCGACGATATCCAGATTACTCACTTGTGCTGGATGTGTTGAATTTGCTGCAAGCAAGCCCTAGGCACGCGAGTCGCTGAGGCGCTGTTGAGGTCTCGTGTACAGAATCCGCCAAATAGCCATAACTCTTCTTTACTGCGAAAATAGAACAGACAAGGTGCAATGCCGTGCAGCTAAAATTGTTACCGGAAATAGAAGTTGCACTTGCTTTCAATATGATCATTAGCCCAAGCAGTGACGGTCAAAGGAATGGATTCCTTGGATCGCTTGGACCCATCTCCGTAACCAAACATGATAAATTTGATGGAATCCAGTTCTCAAGGGACTGCGTTCTGCATGTGTTCATTGAGGTACTCTGCACTGCTTTTGGGAGCCGTGGTCTAGGAATCCTAAGTAACAAGTCCATTTAGAGTCCCGCGGTTCTACTAAGCCAATAACTGTGAGTTTCGGCCAGATTTGACTCTGCTGAGGACGACGTTTTAGCCTCTCTTTCAAAGGCGGAAGTCATTCTTCTGAGACAATACCTCTTAAAAAGGGAAGCATCCAAGGAGAGGGGCAGTTTCTGTTAAACTGGGGCCTGCATACGAGCACCAACAATTTTGCCTCTTTGAAAGTCCAAAAAGTCTGCCATTTTCATATTATTGCAATAATTTTTGAATAGCAGCAAAATAATTATTTTAAATAAGCACATTAAATAGAGAATTAGTAAGAACACTAAGGTAGGTCAGATTTTAATTGCTTATAGGATTTTCAAATCCCATGTGTTTCTACTCAGTAAGATGTGGCCTTCTAAGGCATAAAAAAACTTTGAGAAGAGCAAAGGCTTCTGCAATTTTCGTTAAGAGAAGTCCTAAAATGAACTACAAAAATCTTGTCATAGCAAATGGTTTTCCTCGATCGCCTCTTCAACAAAAATCCAGCAATTGTAGGTATACATAAATGTTTACAACAGCTATTTAGAGGTCAGGCAAATCGAATTCAACTGGCTAAACCTTTCAGTTGGTAGCCGTTTTCCTGTCATCTCGTGTCCAAAGCCCCTTTCTCTAATCTCCTTTATGAAAATTAAATGCATTTTGGCATAAATCAAAACACTCTTAATATCTGCTCTGTTACACATTGATTTGACTCTCATCGTCATGCGGTCAGTTTCGGTCATTCAGCCTTGCATTTTTGTCCTTTGTCCATAACCACAAAATCATTCATAGCAGTGAGTCAGTCACAGTAAATGCAAGAACTTAATCTTGATAGAACTGAAGCAACTGCCGGAGGAAAGATGGTGGATTTTCTCTATCCGGATGGTGCCATTCCACCTTGCAACAATGTTTTTCCTCCATGATTTCAATCTTTCCGAACTTCTTAATCATTCTTCTGGATGGCCGCCCAAGTGCTTCATATATATTTCGAATAAGGTGTTGGTGTTTGGTTTAGGCTTTGTCCACCGGTGGATTCAGATTCCATCATGTCGCAGCTGTAATTATTCCAGAATTTTCTGGAAATGTTCGCCATGCATTACTGGATTCCATGAAATGGGGATCCGCTTCAGTGCCTGTCCAGGGACGGAATGCAGGTGCATTTGTGTTTCTCTCTGGACCTAGTAGTACATCATTACAGCCATTCAAGTGCCTGTATATTCTCATGCAATTCGGATCCATTGAGACCTGTCCGAAAAATGGTTCTCTGTTATGTTTAGCCCTAGTTTTTTCTTCAGATTTTCTCCTTTATCAATAGCAACATCTTGCTGGGCGGCCTGTTCTCTTCTCCGTTGAATAAGGTCATCGTTTTCATCGATCTCTTTCATCATTAAGTCAACGGCGGCCTCGTCTGATTCTCTTGATTTGACTGCTGGTAATTCAGGTAGAAATAGGCAACTTCCATTTCCAACCACCACCACAGTCTCACTTTCGTCAAATCCCTTTTCTGCACTCTCATACAGTAGTACCGTATCGTCGGCCATGGGTAGCAGCAACAAGACTACTCGTCAGGCATTAATTCCATTAGTTGAATGTTGGGGTATTTATATATTTATGTACTTTGGCTAATAAAGCCAATCAGATGAACAACCAATCAGGAAAAAAGCGTTAGCCTAGTAAAACAAAACTCTAATATTCCTATTGGTCGATTCGAGTTGGTCCGTTATAAGTTTATAAATAGGAGGTATGTCGACATTATTTCATCATTCAATATGGCTGACAGTGATATAAGACCGATGTACAACTTCATTATATCCAGTGGACGGAGGAATGAAGATGAAATAGGTGCGGCAATATATGATGCTCTTAGAGAGGATGCTCAACATCCCTAATCAACCATGTTTGTTAGTCATGGTGATCAGTGGCATGTGCTATGCTAATGATACTCTGCTCAAAAGAAAGTTTCGAGAAAAGTCGCTAATATCCAGACGAAGGTTTTCGAATACTTTCAATTGAATAAAACCTATATGGGATTAGTGAAGTCGAATGCATATTTATCGCAGCAGTATGCATGTTCGAATTTCTCAATCGTTTCTAAAATATTTTATTACTAAATACGATGCAAAATGCTCTCATGATCGAAAGGACGACCGAACTACTTATACGTACAACCTATTCATGGCAATGTTGAGGGAGGCAGCTAAAAATCATACGAAAACGGAGTTCCTCTGAACTGCGTCGCAAACTTGCACATGGCATCAGGCAAGCTAAATGTAGTGGTAAAATGCAGATTACATTGCGGGATGCATTATTTCAACTCTGCAATTCTATTGGAGTTCGCACCAAATAAGATTCCAACGACTACATTAACGAAAACACCGAGAGACTTAGCCGTATATGGGATAAATGTGGCTTTCATTCAAAAAGTAAATTACGTGACTACACCAACATAGTGAGTAGCAGAAAAAGGAAAGCCGAAAACTCACCATTTTTAGATACACCCTACATTTAAGTGGCAAATATTCATGTCTGCCCTCATAAAATTCACGATACCAACACCGCAATAGAAACCTCATTTATAGAGAATATCTTCAAGAATAATAATGTTGATCCAATACAATTGTTATAAAGTGCGGAGACAATCATTCAATGCAAACCACCGAGAGTCAATGCCTTGGTTATTCGAGGACCAAAGTCTACTGCAAAATCGCTCGTGGCGAAAAATCTAGTAGAACCCTAAAATTATGATTGTGTTTCCAGAGGCGGTGATGCCACACCTTTTTAATTAAAAAATCTACTAAATCATGATGTTACCTTAATGGAGGAACCACGGATAACGATGACCCCGGTTTACAATTTTAAAGAACTACTGGATGGATCGCAAATATTTTTGCCATTGTCGTCTATTCAAAGATGGCATTTTGAGTTCGTTCGTGATTCCTGGAAAGGACTTTCCGATCTAATAATTATCGAGAAACATTTCAAGATGTTTCTAAATGAAAAATTCAATTTGATTAAGGTATCCGAAAGTGTAGTCAACTTAATTCATACTTAGAGATTTTCAGTAGGCAGTGAAACCAACCCCACATCAGTGTAACCACAATTGAAAAAAGAACAGTTACACATCTAACACAACCTTGCTGACAGAGGCCCAATACTGGAAGCAAAGAGCAATGATTTTGCAGAAACTGACAGGTTGTTTCCACGACAGCCAAAAGAAACTTCGAATGTGCCCTTAGTCCCGCATTTTCACCAGCAACGAGCTGGAGCCTTATCTTATCTCTCACAAGATATACATTATTAATTCAAATTAAATTATGTATAATGCCCGAGGACGTATTTCGATTATTTTAAATTTCGAATAGTACATATGAGATGACAAAATTCGTTCATAGCCTGTGTTTACAATAGTATTCTAGCTATGGGAAAATTTACCTGATTTATGTCCTCTACAGCATTCTTCACTGACCGTTTGCTATTTATTTATTAGGAGTTATCGTCAGTTCGAAGTCAATATGCAAAACTGGTTTCTTTGTTGTAGGGAGGCTTTGGATGCAGCGTTGCATGGTAAGTCATACATTGCCGTCAACTCGCATCAACTACTCCGACCTAGACAAAAATACTTACTCCAAGGAGGTTTCTTCCTTAGACAGCATAGTTTCTAATATCATTAATGCTGATTAAACTCATTACCATGGCAAAAATAATAAGGAAACAAGGACGACCAATGTTATCCACCAATTCCGTTACACTTTCGAGCTCTCTAAATAAATGGTTATTCACCTGGAAACTTTAATTTTAAGTAGCAAAAGGGTTCATGTGAATTAACTTGCAATGCCTCATTTGTAGAACTCATTGTTGGATGAGATGTTCCCCCCAATGAATATTTTACTTATTAGCTATTTTGCAAAAGTAAGGCTAAATGTTATACACTTTTTTCAGGAATGGACCTGACTCTGGACGGAGGTGAATTTTCACTTCACACTAATTTTTTGTTGTCTAACCTTCTGAATTCTCTAAGGATTGGCCTTAATAAGTTTCGTAAGAGACAACGAATTGTTGGTTGTTTACAATGACGGATCAACTCGGATTTTCACGAGAGTTGCACTTCAGCCCTCTCCTAGTGGTTGGTGTGAAGTTGACTAACGCAACGTTGTTTGGATCTGCATATGCATCGCATCAGGGTGAGACCTCGGTTTGTGTTAACTGTTCTATTCATCAAGGTCAAATCTACGTTACCGGAGGAAGAGGGGAAGTAGGCTATCCAGCGTTCAATGTGCTTTATAGCATAAACAGAACAAACGCCATCGAAGTTCACGGAACTGAATATTAAATGAAGAAAAATGTTTAAAGGCTTCGAAACTATAATTTTATGCTTAAAAAATTTGCTCATTTGAAGCGAAACTAGCTTTACATTTCAATGTCTGCAAGCTAACCTTTGCAAAATGTACTTTCAAAATGTGGCGTAATTTGCTGTACATATGATTCTAAAATAATTCATTCGCGCCCGAATTTCACAATCCTACTTGTTTTTATTTTTAAGGAGAATGTTGAACAAAAATGTAAGGCAACTCATCGAAGTTAGTCTCCAAGAGCTTAGTTGAATCGTTTCTCTGGTAGGTGATCGCGTGACATCTTATTAAATTAAAAATTTGAAACAATATCACAATTAGGCAACTACACGAAGAGATATCCGAAAAATGTTAGTGGTATGTTCCCTTTAGTCAGCTGAGCTTTTCAGCTACGTCGATGCAAATTTGCACCAAATGGTCTTTCGACTAATTGACGAAATGTTCATCTAGATCGTCATCGATTGAACACTCAGGAAGCATTGCAATAAACTACCATGAACTTGTCTTTACACAAGAGGTTAATATATCAGCCACTTGGAAACGCAGGACAAAAACGAAGACGGTAGGCTTAGCGGTGTTGATGAACTGGCGTGTCTTCAGTGGGTTGACTTTGCTCTATGATTAGGAAACGTGATAAATTTATATGCGACTAAGGTGATATTATGGTAACAAATGATCCATTTAATCCCTTTTCTGTCTGGATAGAGACATATTCACTTAGCCGATCTTGCTGCACCTTCCTCAGCGGACCCCAAAATTGCTGCTTCGGACTAAGAATTGCAGGCAGCCTTGGAAAAAACAGACATCGTTTCAGATTAATTTTCATAGAAACGACATATCTGTCTGTTTTTTTTTCATTTTAAGGCCCCTAAAATAAGCCCTATGAATGTGATCCTATATGAAGACTTTTACACCAGCTCCTCTCAGTGATTTATCTATCAGTCCAATTCTCCCTGTATTATTCATAAGCTCAGATTGGGTGAACAAATCAGCAAAAATCTTCTCGTAATTGGTTTACAATGATGTTCATTAATGTTTACACCAATAAAGAAGAACGACTAAATCACCCTAACAACTGATTATTTAACCCTAATCTAATCTTCATCAGATCAGGTCAAGCAAACTTGGATTATTTTACAGACGTGCATACCAAACAGACCGAGCTTATAAACAATCCGACACACTCGTCTTGTTTGTCTGTTCCCTGAGAAACTGATTCACCAAAGAGGCACGCTTAAAGGAAGAAAGCCCCTTACATAATCCAAACTTTAGCGAAGTTTTGGTTGTTGTTGTTGTTATTGTTGTTGTCGTTGCTTAGTGAGCCAGCAAAATTGTTTATATGAGTGAATTAACACTCTTGGATTAGTGTTGTCAGTGCGTTATCGGTGCAGTTTTCAGGCATAGATTGTGGATTTTTTGTTTCGCAATATAAACATGCGTCCAATAATGACATTAAATTAGTTTAGATACATTTTATCGCAGAAGTCTATAAAAATAAGAGGTCACTGTTGATTTTTGTTCCTTGAAATGGGCACCTTCGATTTGTACTCAAACTTTCACTTAGCCATCTTCTTTAGATTTTGAACCCACCATTTGAACACCTCAGATGAGGTAGGACATCAAAAGTGCAGTAGACCCCTTGAGCTGCCACGAGTTATGACTGGCAATATTAAGCTCGCCGATCAACGGTGAAATGCACACTAGTCCCCTAAACAGAACCACTGTCCGACTTATTAATAGGGTTCTTGCAATTATTTTGAAGTGACTGCAATGACTGCTAGCTTAGCTAGGTAGCTTTAAACCGTTTCGTCATTACGAAACAAAGAAAACCCACTTTCCAAAACAAAAAACTGTGGTGGTATCTTGACCGCAGCTATTTGTCCCTGGGAAAAACCCACAGCATTAGGACTTTGAGTGAACTCCTTGATAGCTTAAGATTTGTCTAAATAACAAGACTAGCTTGCTTCCTCTACCGGCTACTTCAATGCACCTCGACGGGCACGTCGGAAATGGACTTCATGCAACTTTTCCCGTATAAAACGTGACGCCTGTAAAAACGCCGTAGATACTCATGCTGTTGTGCCTAAGTCTCATAGTTTGACGTTCACTAACATAACTAGTGTCCTTTGTTATTTGTAGCCAGCCAGGTGATTTTAACATTAATTCTGCTCTTACATTACTCTCGACAATGCTGGTTGTAAAAGAAGTAATAAAACGCCCGATTCGGAATACGATGAACTCTTGCTTGCATGAGTTTTAATGTAATTGTGGTAATGAGGCTAACATTTTACTTAGATAAAAATTAATCAATGACGTCAGAGGCTCTTTCCGGATGGCGCTAACTACCCTGTGCTTCTGAGCAGCCTCCTGCCCTCACTTCTTCAATGTCCTCACTCAGTACCCCTTCCCGACATCGCACCGCAAAATCAATCACCTACCCATCCACCAATTAACCAACACACTTTCTACCATTCCTTCACCTCCATAAATGATTCCACTTCTGTTCTTTACTGGACATTTTCTACCAACTTAGCTCTCTCCCCGACCCCAAATTAGCTGTAAATATAAGAAAAAACATGTAGCGCACATAGGATTATCACCTACTTTTGAACCATTCTCTAATAGTCGTGCAATTTTAACATCTATCGATCACCTCAGGGATGACGGGGTTAAAGGGGAAGGTGATATGGTCGTGGTGTAGTAGCGGACCATCAGAGATAGCGTCGGGTGAGTAGAATCATCGATTAATCGGTTTTGGGCACTGGAAAACCACCAATCACAAGGTTAAATGCCCAAAAACACATCCGAATTTGCCAACACCTCGACTTTGACTCGCTAATGAGCTACTGTGAGGTCATGAACTTGTAACTTCAAGCCTGTCGTCATCGTGGTCTTGCAGAGTGTCTCATGAGGCAAACCGCCCCCTTCCAAACGGTAATCGAAGCCTTTCAGAGAATTACTCGTCCGTCGGACATTGTTCCCTCCAATGGGAATCGATTAATCGATGATTCTACTCACCCGACGCTATCTCTGATGGTCCGCTACTACACCACGACCCATATCACCTTCCCCATTAGCCCCGTCATCCCTGAGGTGGCCGATAGATGTTAAAATTGCACGACTATTAGAGAATGGTTCAAAAATAGGTGATAATCCTATGTGCGCTGCATGTTTATTCTTAAATTTACAGCTACAAGTGTTTCCGAACTGGAATTTATAATGTAATCGATTATTGAGGTTTATCTGAGATAATGAGTTTTTTAGAAATAATTACAATTTGTTACGATAGTTTAATGTCTTAATTTGACAAAGAATTAAAACGAATCGTCTTACTGCAGTAAATGTCCCTTTAAAAAGTGATTCTCAGCAGCTTTTTGAGATAACAACAGTTTTCTCTCAGAAAAGCATCCACAGTCTCCATAGCTACTGTTTAGAGCGCTACTGGAAATGATATTATTAAATTGTTTGCTGCAGGATCAGGACCATTGCTACACGGGAAAAAACCTTCGAGAATAGTGCATTGACAAATAGATTAATTAAATATGTATTGCTCTCTAGTTCAATTTATCCCGTTTACCCTCTTTTCCGAGCCCAATTCTGAGTCAGCTACAGCAACCCCGGAGCGCTAATAAGAAATCCCTGGTGAAACAAGTTGTCGGACATCACCTTTCCATCTCGTGGTGTGCTGGTCATGGTTGTGGGAGAATTCGATGCGCCTCAGTAGGGGCTTCTGAGTGGGAGATGGCACCGAAGAGCACCAACAGTGTGACGTGTCCGGGCTGCAGGACGGAGTTCTTCTTTGCCTGTGGCAACGATTGTCACCAACCTGAACTCTGTCAGCATATGAGGATGTGGAATATAAATACCAAGTGTTCGGTTCGTTTTCCTGCATTTGGTCTCATATATCACAAGACATTTACCAATAGAAATATCATTGTTAAGCTTGAATTTGTTTAAGAAATACGTTGATTTTTTAACTAAAATTTTCCAATTAAATTACGAAAAAATATTTGTCGTAAACTTATGATGCACAATTTATTACTCATATAAGTTGCTCCCGCTGCCACTCTTAAATGATGTGCTGTTTGAAAAGAGGTTGTTTTAATTTGAAATAAAATGAATATTTAAGATAAAATTTTGTGGCGAAATTCGAGGAATCATTTTCTACTAATTGTTTTGACTGATGAGTCAGGAGATATAATATGTTGATAGCAAAAGTTTACGGGCTAATATTGCGCTTTAGGATTGATTTGACATTTAAAAGAGCTCCGTTGGTAAGAAAAAGTTAATGTAAATGAGAGGCGGAATCCGAAATAACCAGGTTTTCTCCCCTATTCAGTTGGTTATGTTTTCGGGTAACTCTGAAGGGCCGCTTGAAGACATCAAGGGATGTTCAAGTGCTCCGTTATGATTGAGAAAACCAGAGGCTGCAATTGGGTGGTCAGTTGGAACCCTGAGTGCCGCTACCAATTGCCTTTAAGGCTTTGAGAACTACGGGCAGTTCAGGTGCATCCCATTACCTGGCTCTCTGCCGCAGCGAAACAGTAATCTAATAGTGCGATTCCATTTCCATTACAACCGTTGCCAAAATCAAAGGGCCTTATTGAATCTGGAGATTGATAACACCGAGAAAATCGAATCAAGCAGCCGCAAAAGGCCTCGTGCCATCCTCAAAGAGAGTCCAAGAACCGTCGTATGCGCCTCCGAATTTGCTGGCATTCTTGACTGAAATCTTGAGTCGGTCATGTTCCAGTCAAACCAGGAAGCCACGAAGGATCTCTCGCTGTTTTTTGAACCATGCCTGATGGAGAAGAGCCAATCGACGCGGAGAAGATGCAAAGTCTAGCAACCTACTGCAAGAGCCGTTGTGCGGTTGTCACAGAGCAAATTAGAGAGGGTCATCAGAGGAAGACATGAAAGCATGTTTCTTTCGAGTGAATAAAGCCAATTGTAACGGAAGTTGTGAAGCAATGTATTTTCTGAAAATATTCTTTTATGCCCCTATTTTACTAGGCTAACTGTATTTTGCGTCATTCAAACAAAAACTGATGGTGATTTACGACTTCGTATGGGTGGGAAAGTGATTTAAACAGGAAATCCCAGTGGGATGCATTGGATTTGTCAAAGCAGTTCCCTTCAGCACCAACACTGAGATAATGAGACAAGCAACGAAAGAGACCCAGAATATGATTTCAATTGATACAGTTTTAATTCGCCTTCTTTCCAAGCAACTTCGACAGGAAAATTACCCTGGCAGCAACTATCTTGCCGGAGATCAATGAAAATATGAAGAATGAGCACTTTAGAACCCTATACAATGTGAATTATAAATTAGCTCACTTAATTTCAGTGAAACAGCTGGAAAGATCAACATTTCGATTTGACACAAAAAAGCGCAGCACTATTTTCGGCCTGAATGACAGCAAAGATGAATGTGCTTATGATGACTCAAGATTCTACGGGGATGTTTTCGTAGCATATACAACTGGTCTTAACAGTGCCTGGCTATAAATTTTCAGCATTTCCTCTGATCGAACTGGAAATGGAAATTATCAGGAACATGGGAAATATCCGCAGCAATCCACTTCCTCCGGGCATGATGCCCACGCCACCGTCTTTGATCCCAATATCCACATTTTCCTCTGAGAAAACGAATGCCACGTGCCCTACGATGACCCAACCCTCAACTCCCCAGGTAATGCATCCAATGACTCCCACTAGTCACACCACTGCCCCACCTCACTTTCGTGCTACCAGACCTCCTCTTTCCTCTCTTGCAAGTTCGATTTACGGTATGAGTAATGGAATGGTGAATTTTTGAGAATGGAGCCTCAGAAGTAAATTAAGCAAATAACAGCTTAGACCAAAAAGATGAGTGATCGAGATTGTTGGGCATAGTTATGAATGTGCTGCTGTGATATGAGCGTCCCTATTTGCAAACTCGCTATATGTAGAATTGGTGGGGCAATATGATTGATCTCTAGTAGGGTCTCTGTACCGATTAAAATGACTTGGATGAGGAAACACATTACAACAAGCTCGAAGTCTCATTCCTGAGAAGACTTTTTCATACACCTTAATGATGCTTTGACTAACCGTCTGAGATGAAGAAACATCGATTTTGGTTTAGAAAACCAACACCAGTTTTCAAATGGCATTTTAAATCCCACTTGTTCTCCCCTTAACCGCAGCATCGATTAAGTGGATCGAGACATTTTAAAGACAGTTTCCGGAACTGAAATCATTGACTTAAGAAGTGCTCTGACTTAATAGGCAACTTTGATATTTATCGGTAATAAAAGCATTTCCCTGAAAATGCCTCTAGTCTTCGGCCAGTCTTTGCAATAGAATCGTTGGTCGACCTTACAACGCCCAACCTAGAAAAGTACAACCCCAATAAAACAATAAAAGCTTACAATGAATAAGATGTGACCCGTTTCTGACAGAGAAAAGCTATATCAGCGTTTTGCAAAAAAGTGCTTTGGTTGACACTGATTTTCTATGAATTACATCACTCAAGAAGCCTTGAAATATGCCTATACTATCCGTTCTGGTAGGAGAGCTAAAATAACGAATCTTTGGTAGTTGTTTCCCCACCAGTAACTTTAACCCATCGGTTTAAATATTGCAAGGTTACCAATAATGACGCACATATCACAGGATGCTCTAAATTAAACTACTTTACCCACGACAATTGGGTTTATTTGTACAAAATACCTCTTCCTGTTATGAAACGTTAAGAAATAGATGGAGACACGCAAGATATTATAAAAGACCACCATTTCTATACTGGTTTCAGATACATCAACTAACTTCGATGGTTTTTCGTCTACTAAGTTTACGGGAAGCATTTTCAGGATGTACGATAAAGACATCCATTCAAACACGAATTATCAATAATGAACCATTACTGTAAATTAGCGACATTGTTAGTAATTCACCCTCGTCGAAGTCTATTAAGTTAATAAAGTTGACCCATCCATTCTAAATATTATGAGTTTACCATTAAAACACTCCTGTAAGCACCTTCGTCTTTGCTGACATTCTGACCGTAAACAATGTGGCACCCATATTGGCATCAAATCAAAATCTCCTTCTTTTTTCTCTATCAAAATCAAATTAAGTGAGCTAATTCAAAATTCACCTGCCATAGGAGGCGAATGATGAATTTAAAGAGTGGTACTAAATTCTTCATCTATTGAGATGCTCGGTCGATTATTTCAATGATGATGCTGAAGGAGACTGCTCTGACATTGCATTAATAAAATTTCAAAATTGGTTCCAAACTTCCTTATGAAACAAACTATCCCTCCGTGCTGAATAATAGTTATGGAAAAATTGCTTACTTAATGAAACCCCAAACGATTGATATATTCCATCTAAATATCGAAAAAATGCTTTGGTTAAATGATCTGAAATTTAGAAATGCACATTTTTCCTTCTCTATCATGTTCTTTTATTTTAGGTTAATATTTACAATAAATCAGTCGTACCCTACTGCAGAACCAGCAACATGAGATTGATTGCTGTTCTATCCGATCATTACCACCAAAGTTTAATTAAGTAACTTGAATGCATTTACGATGGTGTTGAGAACGACGTGTAGTAGCACAAGACGAAATCGCCTTCCTGGAATATTATCAAAATCCGAACGGGGTTGTGGGACAACTCCGGGGAACATCAATCCAGGCTAGCTTTCAAACTGAGTGTATTAGTGAAACAGTTTGCAGTCAAGGTCAGTGGAGACACATTTGAACATTCTCAGAGTCTCGCAGAAGGATCTTACTTGTGGTCTAAATGCCTTTTCATTGATGGCCTAAGCATCGTCATTCACTGGATGCACTGGCGTTTAATCAGAACTTTAATCAATTCGGCCTTTCTAAAAACAAATCAAAGAAGCTTATTTCATATCCAGATGGTACGGACAAAACAATAAGCTGAAGAAAGTTATCTCAGTTGGAATATAATATAAAGAATGGAGGTGCTACGCTACCCAAAATAGTTCTATCAGCATGCATCACGTTCGATAACGGACACAAGAGACGGGACGCGTCGTAACTCAAAGCTTATTCAACAAAGCGCAAGGCGTCATAGTAACGACTTAAACAACTCTACATATTATATAGATAATAACGAAGGGTAAATAAATTATAGTTCGAAATAATCAGAAAATCATTAATGAAATTTTCTATAGATGCAGGAAATAAAGTAAATAATGATGAGATGGGTTATGTTTTAAGTAAAGTTAATTCACAGTCATGGCTTGATATCAGTGGACTTATTACTTCTATCTTCCAGGTGAGCAGAAGAAGAAATGACCTCGATCTTATGAAGATCCTATCTCCTCTCCAATCGATGATATCAGCAGCCATCAAAATTAGACTCTTGTTTTATTGTGTACGGTCGAGCCATAGAACGCCATAGCCTCGAATCACTTCGATTCGCCAGTTTGATTTAAACAATATTGCACTCTTATGAGTCATGCAGCCATGTCAAACGCAAGAAAGATATAGGATTATCAACCAAAACAAAATGTTTTTTATGGTTAACTTCAAGTAGCCGAATTGGACTGCGCCAACCGAACCCTATAGGACTAACGAAAGAGGTAACCTGTCAATGTTCAGCTCGACCACTCCCCACAACTTCTCGCCTGTTGAGCATATTCACAGATGGTTCCTCTCTAAAAATACAACTGCAATTCATTCGTAGTAGCTGATATCCAATTTATAATTTGGTTGTCAAGATTAAGACATCAATAACGCCGATGAGTCCCAGCATATGCAAAGGAAATCTAGTCGATCAAGTCCTTGTGCTGATCAGCACATCTTCTTTATACGTTATCATTAGGATAATCCTCATTATCATGATGATATATAATCAAAGAACTTATAAGGAATAATTCAGCAGAAAGGTCAACCGGCTTTCATATTAGGGTTTTAAGAATGTATCGCACACAATCGTGAAAACGAGCATATCGAAAATTATAAAGCATGACACACTGATTGTTCGTATACCGAATTACGGTCTATTACTTAAAATGGAAAAAAAGGCTAATGTGCTGCTCACCTGGTACAATACAGTGGTACTGCCTCCCATTTAATCATCCTTTGATGCTGATGACTTAAAGAAATTTTCATAAAACAACTACATTTACACTTTATTTAAAGACAAATAATTTTGGTAATCCGATTGTTCGCTTCTTCCAGCAAATAAAACACTAGTGAAATAAAGGCAGGTTTTTAGCAAATAGCTTTGCCAATGATCATAAACGCCGATCATACTTGAGCGCCAAATTTGAACCCTAGGTTTCTGTTTATCATGAACGAAAATTAATTAATTAATTATTATTGTCAAAGGGATTTCCTTTCACTCCTTAAGGTTGTCCTTTCTTCTCTCAAAGTACACGATTTAAAATTTGGCTAGGAAGACAATAACCAAACTCCATGATTTCAAATATGATGAACTATCCATCAAATTCACTTGTAGGCAAGCTAAGCAAGCATAATAAAAGTGGTTGTCTTGTTATGTTAAGGTGGTTTTTGGGATAACAGTTTTTTCAAGCAGCTCTGATAAACTGTCAGCCATTATGGAGAAGTTATAAAGCACTTGAAAGGAGTTGCTTTTATAGTCTATTTTGATAAAACTTAACAGCGAGTTTTCCTTACATTTGTTCATTAGGACTTCAATTCTACTCTCTTTGCTTAAAACACTGAATCAGCGTCAAACACAGATCACTAGTGTAAGATTAATGAATCAACGCTAGTCTCGCCTAAAAATCTAACCTTTGCAGCTTTTTCTAATCAGATAGTCACTTCATTGCCGCGGAAGTTGCAGAAGCAGTCCATTTACATTACAAATGAGTTTGTGATAGACAGTGGCGTATTCCTATTTATGATTGCGCTTAGAGGCAACTCCAGAGAAAAGCTTATAACAGAGCGATTTCTTTTAATATCTATTCTAAAATGTCCCCAAAATACAAAAAATTCTGATCTAATATGTTAAAATGTAGTAATTATTAAAACTTATTTCTGCGTTCTGTTCAACGGATCAGGTAAGACGTTAATTTTAGATCTATCAATATCAAGAGAAAACGAGAGAAAATTTAGATTCTCCAGTGATATTTCAGCCCATCTAATTTTGCAGAAAACTGTCCTTTCTAGGGGCTTTCATTTTTGGGAATAAATAATAAATGCAAGGTACGGTTTTTAGATAAACCACTTTGAATAGCCGCATAAAATTCCGCTCGCTTATTACTGGCTTAATGACTTTGCAATAGCACTACATTATTTAATTTATATGTGAAATTCTGGAACCCTCAAGGATTACCTTCTGAAGAAACTGCAATGAACCCGAGGCACTCAACACTCCCGGTCGACTTATTTAGAGCTGAGTACTGATATATTGTTTAAACGAAAATGTACTTATGCCTCACTCAGCGGTGGGAAACCAAAGCAGGTGCAGCTCATTGCTCTTTATAAAACGGGTACCTGGAAGGTCGCCCATCACCAGTCTTGTCAAACGGAATCGATTTTGCCTGAAAAAAATCGGTTTTGCTGAAGCAGATTTTTTTGCAAAATGGACTCTCGAGGCTCAGTTGCTATAGCGCTTGACTAAGGAATGTTCTGATTTGAATAAAACAGGGAGCCTTTGGGACTACATAAATTCAATGCCTGTTCTGTCCTATTTTGCAAATATAGCCTTCAGCATACACATCGTCTTTTTAAAATATATCATTCGCTAAACAAATGTGGTCGTAGATTAATGACGGTTTGATTTGAACCCGAAAGATTTTGCTTCATGTAACTGTTTGGATAAGTTTTATCAAATTCGCATCTTGTTGAGCATATTTAAGGAAAGATCTCCATTAGTATATTTTAAAAAAATTAAATATGAAATCCAGTGCCTCAGTAGATTTGAAGTATTCCGATGGCGAATTAGTAAGCTAATGTGAATCTTACCGAAATACGTGAAATTAGAATGCAGCTTTTGGCAGTGATTGATTCGATTTAATGAATTAACCAGGAGTCAATGTATGAAATCCCAGTTGAATTTTGAGGCTGTAAATTCTTCTCACACTTTCCACTAGGATAAATCACTTCTTCGGTTTAACCAATTTCGACAAAACAACTGGTTCAAAGCGAGAGGATATGATTTTCATGTAAAGGTTCTCTCTCGTTTCCTTCATTTGTGAGTTTCATTGTCGCACAATCAGTTGAAGGTAAAAACTGAAGTTCTCGCCTAGTCTACGCCATTCAAATTTGCACGTCAGCAGTTTTTTATGCTAGAACGTTAAAATTCGCATGTATTCTCGCAAGACTAAACCTTCCTTTCGACAATGGTATTTTAAAGATTAAAACCGGCGATCAACAGTCCATCATATTTGTCAGAAAGATGAGTACTAATTTTCTTTTTGAATAGTACATAAATCTGGATTTTGTAATACAGGCCGGTTTGAATAGACCTCTCTACTCCGTTGGCCTACCACATTTAATCTTTGCGATTTCCCTAAACGAGATGAATTTTCCAGCGTAGATGTCGAATTCTTCGTTCAAGGAGCTGGCCTTTGACATTATAAAGAGCTATTGACGAAATGAATGTGATGCAATGCACCTGCATTGTTGTAAAGTCAAACACCTATTTTCTAGAATTAATTCATTTTTCGATTTATTGCTTGAAATAGTTAGAGGAGTTTTTTATTCCAGATTTACAGTCCGAGAATAGAAATAACTCAGCTAGAGGTGAGCTGGTTTTCATTTGAATTGTTCTCATAAGTAGATGATTCCTAACCTCAATTATAGAATTTGGTTTCCCTCTTATTAAAATGTATATAGTTTTCTTCA
>JAUOZQ010000701.1:0-26599 GCA_030710315.1 Anomotaenia brevis | reverse complement strand
TTAGCCACGGTAGCTTCGTTTTTTATATATATATTTAGTCTAAATTGAAAACCGAACTCCTACTTTAGCAAACTAAATTCCTTGAAGACAATTTAAGAATAATAAGCACACTTTTCCCAGTACTTCAAATCTTTCCAGTCTTAACGTCTAAGGCTAATAGGGTCAGTTTAAATATACAACAAATTGAATCCATCAGTCTAAAGATGTAAGTACTTATTAAATTATAAGACAAATTTTTGTTTATACTAAAAGCAGTTATATCGATTAAGACTAAAACTGATGGCCGAGTAAATTTATGAAGAGTTAACCAATTGAGATAGAAGAGAGCAAATTTCGACATCAGTAAAACGGTTGTTTTTGGTAACAAGTGGTAGTTTAAAATTTGGACCGTGATGGCGACCTCCTAATATTGTCATCTTTGGTCAAATAATGGTATTTAGAGAACGGCTGCTCCCAGAAACTTCGAAGATATTGACAACTAAGTTTCCATTGTAACCTTGACTGGCCTTGGGCATCGCTTTCTTATGATGCCCCATGAATGCATTGGTTAGGTCTTATAAATTTGTGAGGCAATGTTGCACTTTTAGAACATCTTTCCTATAAGCTACGAAATTTCGAAAACAAATACAAAACAGATGTTTGGAGGAAATAGATTTTTTAACATCGATGAAACGTTTTAGTAATACTTTGGGAGAATGCTTTCAATGAGGTGATAAAGTAGTTGTTTTTAAAATAATTAAGGACGCATTCAAATATTTCGTATCAGAAGTCAGATATTTCCATCTTCACTGATGTACAGAATAAAAAAAGAATAAGTACGTATATCGGATTATTTGTGTAATTATTTAAAAGAATAGCCTAATTGCTTCGTAATAATCCAACACTCTCAGAAAATTTTCTATAAATTAACTAGAAATATACACATTTCCTAAAAGAGCATGCCTTAGCTTGACCATACTTAATCTGCGGACTATAATTAAATATATATTCAGGCCTAAAATTGCACTATAAAATGTTTAGTCAGCAAAATGCTATGTGAGAATTATATAAATAATCTCATCTGATAATTAAAGTAAAATATAAATCAGACTAAAACGCCTTTATTGACAAACTTTTTAATGTAGCAGGATATTAGTAAAGTGAGTCTTAAAATTTCGACTACATTATAGAATTACAAATATATACGATTTAAATAAAAGATATAATTTGGAGCGATTATTCGGCTGCAAATCGTCACGTTGGCACAAGTTTAACTGTTCTTAAGCAGGACGTTACGTATTTAAACGGACATTAGAAATGTACTTACCTGTGATTACTTTAGCAACAGCTTACGCCATAAAAAATCAAGTGTGTAATATAAACCCCATATTTAGCATTTATTTTTTTAAATGGTGTTAATTTTAAAATTCGTTCATAAATTTGTCATTATCAACCACGAAAATATAAGCTTTTTATTTGAATTACTAAATGTAGGACTCGCGATTGCTTCCAAATCTTTAGCACTAGGTTTGCGTGTGAACTGTGGATTCGCAGCTTACCTATCCATTACTAGTTTAATATACCCCAAGTTTTCTTGCTACTGGTGAATTGCCTCTATGCTATTCGTAGCCATCTGCCTCTGGAGAAATCCAAATGTAAGCACGTGCAGGTTTTAATGTATCCAGTAACAAATACAATAGTACATATCAACTATACCCATTGGAGCGAAAGCAAAACGTGACCAAGTCTTAAAGAATAAAGGTTTGCCCTTTCTTAAATATGCCACCGTAAGAAGTCGGAAGTAGTAGTGTTCGCGAATGTTGAATTTCGTAGATTAGACAAATGCAGGTAATTCTGCTTATTGAGAAGTAATGGCTTAGTTTAGTAGTTGTTTTAAGTTAAAGTAATTTTCAGTTTTGAAATGGTAATGAACGGTAATTTAACACCTGCTTAAGTTTGATATTATGATGCATAAAAACGATATGTAAAACCTAAAAAATTGTAAAAAAGCATATTCTGATGGTTTTTAAGCCAAAGGATGTTAAGTTTTGGGATAGTGTTGATTGCCAGACGGGATGCTCAACTTCATTAGAGTATTTATTCTTCGTGCCGCCATTCGTGAACACTTCTAGCCGCATATATTGGTTCTTCAATATCATTTAAAAGTTGGCATTGTGTTCCTTTACCTAAAAATCACATTAATTTAGTGATCACTGGGTAAGAACTGATTACTCCTTCCCCATTCTGAGTTTTATGTAGTATTTCAACAACAATGTGGGCAAAGGCGACCAATATTTGGAGGCCACGGAATTAGAGTGACTCCATTTTGCGACTTCATATAGAGAGAAAACCGTTTTAACTTTTCCATTTTTAGCAAAATAGCCATGATTCATACACACTTGAAATGGTGAAACATTTACGAGAAACAGTGGGACTTGCCAAAGCTTGAAGATGCGAGATAACAGGGCTAACCGAGGTAGCCTGTCAAAAGTTATACATACCCAAAATAACAATTTAGAATTATTACTTGCTTCGCAACAAGTAAATTAATTATTATTGAGATAAAAATGTTTCAGATTGGAATTGAACGGGAAATCCATAGACATAGTCTCCTGGAATGTTAATATTTAAGCAAAATTGAGTTTGTCAAATAAAAAATGCATGCTTTTAACAATTAATTAACTCGAAATTACCTCTTTCAATATGTAATGCGTTAACAATTATTAAACCTATATAAATACATTTTCCATTTAGTAATTTTTGTATGATAACTTAATGCTTACCATTGGAGTCTGTAGCAGATTGCTACAAACAACGAATTATCTCACTAAAGTAAGTAACCCGATCCGTGTCATCGATATCACAGCACAGCAATCAACATCGCTTTAATGTCCTTTAAAAATTGACACGAAAAATCGAAAAAAATATCAGTGTGCAAATGTTTCTCTGGTTCATCTGTTGTAATCACAGTGACATTAAACTTGGTATCCAGATTCACGATCACTTAATCGCATTGATTTTTAGTAAACAAAGCATATTTAAACAAAGATCCCGATAATCCTAAATCACAGATGTTTTAGAAAGTCCATGGATTTTGGAAGTCCATGCTCGTTAAGACCTGGGTTCATGGAAATGATTGATGAACCACTGGGCCAGGCAGTTTCGAGGGTCAAACAAAGCCTTCGTTGATTGCAGGCGTCTAACCCTTTGGACGGACCGATAAATACTGCGGCTCCTAATGAGGACAAAACTACTCAAAAGTTGGAAAAAAATAATAGAAATCGTGAGTAAAATATTTTACATTTTAAATTAAAGCGGTCAATAAAATTCAGTTTCATAACACTTGTGCAGATCAGTAAAACTTACAAGGCATTTATTAGCTCTACGTGAATATTTAAGATAGGGAAGAAAATTAACAATAGCATTGGAAATGCTGCAACCCAATCAATAAAATACTGGAAGATAAAGGTAAATATCTAGTAGAGTCTGTAGAAAAATAAATAAAAACAAAAATGAATTATCAGATGTTAAAGCTTTTATTTAGAATGTAAAACTAAAAAAATTAAAAAGTCAAAAGAGCTATTAATCAGCTAATTACTTTGACGAAATTAAGCACTTCAAACTGTCGTCTAAGAAGCAAATAAAATTAGTAGAAAACAGATGTGTGCAACAGTAATCAAAAGCCATTGAAGAAAACCAAACCAGTCGAATTTTATTAAGGAGATTAAATTAAACGTCTACAACTTGTTGTGACAGTAAATCCAATAAAATATTGCAATTATGCAAAAAACACCCAGAGGGGATAGCAAACACTCCAGCAGAGTAGGAGCTCGTTTCTTTCAAGTGCAGGTTGCCGTCTTCTTTCACAGTATATAGGGCATTAAAGCGCAGGTCCTCCAAACGAATCACTTTGTTCATTCTGAACAAAGATTGACCCAAGTACTATAGGTGAAAAATCATGCTCATTTGATGACTTGAAATATGGGAGGAAATCATTCGAAAGTTAAGCACCTCACTCTTATTCTATACTCGTGGAATTCAATTTTACTAATAGATGTTTCACAAATGTAAGTTGTATCGGAATTCGATGAATTCTGACAGGTTGAGTGGAATTCATCATTTTCTGGGTGGTGTGCAAGAAAATATCCAGTTTCGTAAGAAATTCTTCTGAATGCCTCTGCGATTTTAATGTTAGCGAGAGGATTGGCTTTTTGGATTGATGGCGTATGATCAACTACAACGAAAGTGGAAGAGCGAAGATGAACTAAGCAAATTGTCGTACCCGATATCCCATCTACTAAGCCCAAAATCGTGATAAGTAGTAGAGTAAGAGAACACATGTTCCGCACGTTAAGAATGAACTAGCTGAGCACACGACAGCTTATACAGAAAATTTGCAAGAATTTGCGTAGTGCGCACCGTTGCTGCTGTTGCTTCCGATGCAGGAATGATTCCCAATAAGGAGTTCGTATATTAGCAAAAAACAATTATAAATTTGCTTATAGTATTGTGAGTTGCATATTTCTGCCCCAAAATATATTATGGAAACACGTGATCTTTTCATGTTTACTCCTCTTTAAGAGGGCGAGTGTACTATGTAACAAGTGAGGAGTAAAATAATGGGATTCTTAAAAGATGCAGGAGGGTTTCTCTAAAAAAACTCACTTTGCAGGTAATTCACCTGCATACGAAAAGTTCAGTAATGAATTCAGCTTTCATGAAATCTCTACCGAGTGAAAGTCTTCTGAAGCAAATCTCACCATTTGGACGTTTGAATAAGAGCCTTTTCACAAGAAGAAAATTCATGAAATAAGCCCCAATATAGACGGTGCATTGATTGCACAGACGGATAAACCATTCAACTTTTTAATAAAATTTGCTAAAAATTCATTTAAATGCAAGAAAAGAGACGACTACTTAAATAAATCTCGAAAATTGCTGAGTTAAATTTATGATTACGTTAATTTTAATTTATCGCTCATCATTTAATTCAGATTAATTTGTAATTGTGCAAAATAACTTAAAAAGATAATTTAAAAGATCTCTTTATTGTGTATTTACCACTAGTGGAAAGCATACATTCAAATTTCATTAGATTCTTTAAAAAATATGCGAAAATCACGTGATTATTATAGGTCCAGCTGTTTAGAATGCCCCAAAGACCCGTTTTCTGGCCACATATAAGTCATTCCTAGCTAAAACGTGCGTTTCCACCCAAAAACCTTTCAGTGAGAATTGATAATACCCACCATTCGTGATTTTTGCAAAATCAAAATAGGTTGGTTCTCTTGTTTACATAAAAGTTACCAAGTAAAATTATCAAAATCGCCCCAGGTTTGGACGACTTAATGAATAAATGGTACAAACTACGGGCCATTTACACCTTTTACTTTTCACAGTACAAACTATTCATCACTTAAATTCAACTTTTGCAATTAAATGTGGCTTTTATTATTTAAAGGCGAAATTAGCTTTTAATACAATTTTAATATGATCCGATAATCATTTTCATCATTTGTTCCCAAATATCAAAAAACTCCTTTGTAAATAAACAAAAACTCAATGTTTGCCTCCATGAAAAACACACAGATTCTGTCTTCAGTGAACTCCTTAATAGCCACTTATTTATCCGTCGGAGATAGCAATAAATTCAGTCTTGTAAGCCTTCCATGGGAGCATGAAGTCGCACAATAAATTCAATCTTACCTCAAGGAATTTGTGTTCCACTTCTTCGGTTGCTTTCAAAGTTATTATTACTATTACGAGTAGGTTAAAATAATCAATAAGCAGTTCCCGAAGCCATAATTTAATGCACTTTTATCTTTTATTACAAATTTATGACATCTCCTCTACCCATTTAGATTTGAACGGCTATTCTAACCAAAACCACAAACTAATACATTTCATTTCTATTGCACGTTCACTTGGCATAGTACCTTGTTTTGCTCTGCACACATTAAAACGAACTCAGTTGACTGCTTCAAGCAAAGTTTACATTTCTAGATGGGTTTCTTTCACTTATCCCACTTCCATTGAAGTCTGTATTAAAGTAAGTAATTTAATAACCTTTCAGTAGTAGAACAAGAGTGCAACTTGCTGGTTTCGCACGAGCTATATCAAAGGTCATCACTACTCATGTAAGACGCTAATTGATCAAATTTTTGGGATTCAGGTATTCCAAAATTGATGAAAAATGCAAACTGGTAGTCTACATGAATTCTAACTTCAAATATGGGATTCGATAATATATGAGATCTCTCAAACCACGATAATATTTGACAATACCAATGAATAAAGATTGTGTAAATTGAAGCCACTTTTAAATAGTAAATTAAGTAATTTCTAACAAGGAATTTTCAATGGGTTTTAATACCCTATCCTAGAAGGTGTTTTTGTCCTTCGCAATTTCATGTTCCAATCGCCTATATTTCGCGTTACTTGGTAAAGGTTTGGTTAAGGATGATTTTTTCAGATAAGAGTCTCATTTTCTGCCAATTTAAGACCTTATTTAGGCTTTTCAAGATTATTCTCTCAAAAATACTAGATGCATGGTATATAATCAAGAGTCACTCATAATCCTCCTTAATGCTATATTTGCTTTGAAGCGATGCTTATAACTAAGTGTTTCCTTCATGGAATCGAAGGTCTTGGATAGTTTTTCCTAGCGTGGAGCTCACTGTTTAAGTAAATCAATAATTGTGAAACCTGCCATTTTTGTGCAATTTGTGTTATATCAAGTTAAAAACACTCCTGCTAACCCAGGAAAATCTTTTTTTCTAAAAGCTACAAACCTGTTTTTTGAATATGAGAACAATTTTACTCCATTTTGGTTTTATCAAATTGGAATTATTTGCTTCTAACGTCTGCATTCATTTCCGAGTTTTGCTACTTTGTAATGGCCCAAGTTTTTAGGCTGAATTGAAATAGATTTGAGAGATTAAAAGAAGTCATTTCAACAAAAAACAGCTCGTCATAACCTAGTTCTGCGAGACCTCCAACACATCGACAAAGTCATAGAAATTAAGGCACCATCTTCATTGTCTTTCATGCTTTCCTCTTTGACAGAAGCAAGGACTTCCTTCAAATCTTTTGCCATCCTCCAGTAAAAAGTGTCTGAAATGATGTGTTCTAGCTCAACTGCAAATAAGTTCGTCTACTGTGGTGATTGCATATTTCTTGGAACCCTTTTAATATGACGGTCGTAGGAAAAATCCACCACAACAAGGAGCTAGATTACCGGTTTCTATATCCAAAACTTACTTTTCTCCACAAAGTTTGAAGTCCAAGATATTCGGCTCTAAGGAAGAGATAAGCACTGCATAAGGCAATCAGACTTCTTCAAAAGACGGTAATTTACACTTTAGAGTGGTGTTTTCTACTGCATATTTCCAGCAACCTATAGAATTTCCAGCTTTGTTCTCGATTTCTTGAATTGGTAGACCAAAAGGAGTTTTTGTTTATTTACATAGGAATTTTATGATACTCTGGAACAAATGATGAAAATGATTTCTGAATCATATTCAAATTTTACTCGATAACTCTATTGTAACCCCAAGAATCAACCTATTTTGATCTCGTAAAAGCCACCTAATGGTGGGTATTATTTATTTTCCCTGAAAGGTTTGGATGGAAACGCGTGTTATGGCCAAAAACAGATCTATGGTGCTTTTTAAAGTGCTGTACTCTTGGTAATCATGTGATTTTCTGGATGTTAAAATGATGAAATTTGAATGGACTGATTCCACTAGTGGTAGCAAAACGATGAAGCGATTTTTTAAGCTAACTCGAGTAATTACATTCTTGCATTACAATTCTGCATTTAACTGATGTTCGATAAATTCAGGGAAACGTTCTGTTCAAGATAGTCATAGATTTAACACAGACATTTTTTGCAGTCGCCTTTTTTTCTCTAGTATTTAAGTGCATTTTAGCATTTTTTTAAATCTTGGTTCGTTTATCTTTCACTGTGATCAATTATTCATTTTAAAGTGAAAACACTCTGGCTATATCAGGGTATATTAATTTTCAAATAATATTCAAAGCGAGATTTTCCATTTTGCGTTTACAAGGCAATACAACCAGTGTTTCATATTTTTGAAGAGATATGAGAAACAGAATATCCTGGAAGCGAAAACATTAATACAAATTAGCAGGATTCATCAGGTTATGTTTATACTTTTTTGAAGTTTTTAGTAATAAAATTTCGTTTGTGGAATTTCTAATTCATGTATGGGAAAGTCCATCAGTCGGATCAAACCTTTAAATTCTAATTCGAAAGATTGATGACAACGCTTTTTATTTCTCATCATAAGCAGTTTATTTGATGCTCCTCAGGCAGTAAATTGAAATAAACTCGGAATTCTAGCAAAACAAGCTGATCAGATAAGCAAATTTACTGTTGAAATAGCATTTGAAGTAAAATAGCTGAGTTCTGCATGATTCAAGAAAAATCTGCCACGTTTTTTAGGGTTATAATTCCCTCTTTACTATGAGTTGAAACATAAAACCCATTTTTAAATAAAAGGCTTTTTTGCAAGTACACAGTTATTATATATGTTACTGAAGTTCCAGAACGAGAGCGAAGCATTATAAATTTTTTATTGGGACAAAATCAAATTGAATTCAACAGTCCAAACGGAGACTTGCTTTTGAAGACTTAAATTTGTACAAATTTCATGAAAGCTGAATTCGTTGCTGAACTTTTGTGAGCAAGTAAATTACCTGCAAAGAGCGTTTTTGAAAGAAACCCTCCTGCATATTTTAAGAGTCCCATTATTATACTCCGCCCTTGCTACATAGTGCACTTGTGGTGTTAGCTTTCTCGGAATATCAGAGTCATTTTGAAGAGGAGTAGACATGAAAAGATTACATGCTCCTTTACTGTATTTTTGGACAGAAATATGCAATTCATAATACTATATACAATTGCACAATTGTTTTCCTACAAACGTACAAACTTTTCATTGGGAATCATTCCTGCATCGGAAGCAACAGCAACAATATGCAAAACACAAATTCTCGCAAATTTTCTATATATACAGGTGTGAGTTCAGCAGGTTTATTTACGACAAAGAGAATATGATTTCTACAACTCTACTTCTTATCGCAATTCTGGGCTTTGTAGTTGGGATATACGGTACGAAAACGTCCTTAGCACATCTTTACTATTCCAATTTGATAAAAATCAATTTCTTTGTAGTCGATCATACGCTAACAGTCCAACAAGCCAATGCTCTTGCCAACAGAAAAATTGCAAAGGCTTTTAGAAGAATTTCGTATGAAAATAGATATTTTCTTGCACACTACCCAGCAAATGATAAATTTCAGTCAACCTGTCGCAATTCATCGAATTCCGATACTACTTACGTTTGTGAAACATTTATTAGTAGAATTGAATACCACGAGTTTATAGTAAGTGTGAGTTGATTGAATTTATATAATTTCCTCCCATGTTTCAATTCATTAAATGAGCATGATCATTTCACCTATAGCAATTAGGTCGAATTGTGATGAAAGTAAACAAAGTGATTCGTTTGGAGGACCTGCGTTTTAATGCCGCATATACTCCGAAAGAAGACGGCAACATGAGCCTGAAAAAAACGAGCTCCTACGCTGCTGGAGTGTGTGCTATCCCCTTTGGGTGCTTTTTTCAGAATTGCACCAGTTTATTCGTTCTGCTACAAAAAGCAATAGACGTCTAATTTAATCTCCACAATCAAATTACATTCGTTTGGTATTCTAGAATGGCTTTTGTTTGCTATTGTACACATCTGTTTTCTACTAATTCAATTTGCTTCTTAAACGATAGTTTGAGGTGCTTAATTTTGTATAATTAATTATTTGAATAATAGCTCTTCTGACTTTTAATTTATTTAAGTCCACCAATTAAATAAAAACTTTAATCTCTGATAATTCATTTTTGTTTCATGAAATTATTTACCTTCTTTTTGCAAGACATTTTAGCTTATTTTTCAATATTGTTGGGTTCATTGCTAGAATCTAATTCCCTTTGTTGATTGGGTTGCATCGTTTCCAATATTATCCTTATTTTTCTTCCGTAGCTTAAATAATCCTGGAGAACTGATTTGCATTAGTGCTATGAAACTGAATTTTACTGGCCGATATGATTTCGAATGTAAAATAGTCTGCTCACAGTTCTTATTCATTTTTTCCTACTTTTAAATAGTCTTATCGTCATCAAGAACCACAGTAGTTATCGGTCCGTTCAAAGGTTAGACGGCTGCAGTTAATGAAGACCTTGTTTGACCCTCGGAACGAACAATCAGCAATTCCAGTGATTTTCTAAAACATCTGTGATTTAGGATTACCGGTATCTTCGTTTAAATCTGCTTCTTTTACTGAATTCAATGCGATTTAGTAATCGTGAATATATGTCGATTTTTCATGCTAATGTTTAGAAAACGTTAAAGCGATCTTGATTGGTTTGCTGCAATATCAATGACAGTACCTAAATCATAATGGTGTGTAATATCCTATTCTCCTGATCTTCTCTGCAACGACTTACTAATTTCCGCACACCAATAAACCTGTATATTATTTAAATATTAATTTAATTAACGCAAAAATAAAGCAATATCCTGGAAAATAGTGTCATTTGAACTTCACGAGATTCTAGATTCAGTTTGGAAGAACTTGTTGGGTTTTGTTTATTAGAATTAAATTCGAATCAAATATTACTATTGGTTTTCTATTAATCGGTGAAAATTAATTAGCGATTTGCAGTTCGGCGGCTATTTAGATCATCAAACTAACAGAATGAGTGACGAATAGCGAAAAATGCTGACTCAAATCGAAAGCATTAAGTTACCATACTGGAGAATGAGTCCCAAAATCATAAACATGCAAAATGCATGTATTTAATTTAAATAATTGTCGACGCAATACATATTGGAAAAGATGACTTCAAGTCGAACCACTTTTTAAAAAATGCACTTTTATTTACCAAATTCAATTTTTTTGAATATTCTAGGAGACTATGACTGTGGATTTTCCATTCAACACCAATTTCATATGTTTTTCTCGCCTAAAAAATATTAATTTCTTGCAAAGCAAACAAGAATTCCAAATTGTTATTGTGCGCCTGTTTAACTTTTGACAGGCTACTCCGGTTGGCCTTTTATCTCGCCACTTCAAGATTAGACTAGTCCCACTATTTCTCGTAACTGTTTCACCATTTCAATTTGACTACCTCCGCGTTATGGGTCATGACTAACTTCAGACGACCCTGCGAACTCTGTGCTTTCTCCTGAGTATGCATGAATCACTGCTATTTTCGTAAATTTGGAGAAAGTTAACACGGAGACCTATCTATATAAATTCACAAAGTTGACTCATTTCTATTCCATGGCCTCCAAATATCAGTAGCTTTTACCCACATTGTTCTTGAAATACTACATATAACTCATAGGAAGATACAGGTACAGGCTTTTGGAAAATAAGCAGATCCAACATGCCAGCCCATAGGAAATGATGCTGAACAAAACTTCCCAATGGCGCTTCGTCAGTCTTCGGAAAGCATATAATACCTCTAGGATCGCCAACTCGCTTTTGACAGCATCCGCCTAACAAGCAGTTTGAATAGGCGAGTTTTATCGAATATTTCGTCTGACCACGCTCAAATCAGCTTTTAAAGTCAGGCAAATACTTGGGTTGTCACACTGCATGGTTGATGCTTAGAGAAATATGGATTCTTAAAAGAGTGTATTTGAAAATGTATTTTCTGCAGGTAATTTTGCACAGTACGAAAGGAATGTTGTTCTAAAAGAAACAAGTTTGAATAAAAATTAATGCACATGTGACGAAAGTGCGGTAGCAGTAAATACTCAATAACTGGCGAGGCACTTAACTGAGTGCATCTTTATCAAAAAATCACGACTGTGTGATTTCATCTCATTTCGTCAAGCCCCTTTTGGTCTATCTTGGGTTATGATTATTTACACTTCCTTTATTAAAGCTCTACTCTCCAGGACTAATTAAAGCCCTATTTTATACCTAATGTTAAATTCCACTAATCATATTTCTGTCTGTTTCGATGAGGTTTATTTGATCTGTGCGTACCTCAGCTTCTAAAATTGGTTGCAGATAATTTCGATCAATTTTTTCGAACAGATAGCACTAGTGCATTGATAATGTTCAAGCTATAAGTGATTGCACCTAAATCAAAGACAAGGCGCATGCCTTTAAGCCAAGTTTTCTTATAATGCACAGTGCAATTTAAGTACTCTTTACCTCATTTAATCGTCATCTACGAGCGCTGGAAACACTGCTTCGGCACTGGCATTACTACAAAAATTACAGCTTTCTTTCGGTATATAACGCATTGCCCTCATACGTTGAGTCTTATGTAATCCCTCATCATCATGCAAGGCAAGCATTGTATGACTTAATCTTCTGTTCATGCCATTATTGTGGTTTCACTTTTTTAATACATGTAAGTTTAGGAATCTTGTGATTTGTAATTTTGCAATTAGGTTGTTGTTGAGTGACAAAATTAACCGTTCAGCGAATTGAACTTCCCTTTAAATACCTTTCAATATAGTTTTATGAGGTCCTTTTGGGCATATAGGGCTAAAGGCATTTGAATATGAAGGTTGGGTCTTTTCTTTAGCAGACGCATGATTCCATTTGGCGTTTTCTAGCTACTGAGGCTCTTCCGGAAATATTTCAGCCATTTTTTATATTGGCTACGTGTTCATTTAAGTATCTACTTCGGACGGCCTTGTTTTAGTGGGCAAGTGTAGAAACAGGTCTCTGTCTCCATAGTAACTATGCAACAGCCTTTGGCAACTGAATAAACAAACGCGTTTGCTCATTGGTCCTATTAGAATTGTCAGCTATTTAGGAGACGCGATCTCAACTTGTGTTTGACATTAAGTCTGTGATTACGTAGACTCGTTCGACATGCGTGCTGTCTGCTTCGAGGGAAAAGTTTGAAAAGCAAATCAAATGCTCGAACGTATGCTACTTTACAATGTTTGGGCGCGTACATGAATCAAACGCCGACATAGATTAATATGACGTGTTGATTCAAATACAGGCCACAACATACTAACTACAATCAATGTACATTTAGAGGCACACTTCCTCGTTAATTTGATTTTCATAAGCAATTAGTAAGCCATATATTTTGCGGTTCCAAAATCAATGTTATTAACACAATTAAAAACAGAACTTACGTAACCTTTATCGCGTTTGCAATCATCGACAAGAATATAATCCAATCAAATCAATCTGATTTTCAAAATCATTACAAATGACCGCTGGTCACATCTTTCTGCAAGAGCGAGTAGGCGAAATCAATTTGAATTATAACGAAAACTATCTCGTGAACTCTCACATGGAGAAGGAATTTTTACTTTGCATACTTTGAGGGATGAGCCGAGGTTTTTTGACATTGCTATTTCCTTACCTTTTCAAAGGACAAATCTCCACTCAAAGACGTCATTTTGTAACGGATTCATCACAGGATTATTAGTTGTTACACATTCTGTACAGATCCCAGTCTCCAAACAGCTTTGAATTGTGATTGAAAAACAAACGTAGTCTTTCATTTACATAAATTAGACATTCCTTTAAACTGGTTGATTCATGCTGAACATGTTTAAGAATCTGCCACCGGAAAATTACACATATATGACAAAGTGTCAGTTTAGGGTTTGAATAAAATAAGACTTCAACCCGAATATATCAAGGTCTTTTTCCGAGCTGATTTCAGAGAACTTCTGGGAATGCCACCTGCAGACTGCACCTTCAAGTGACAAACCCAACTTCCGTGATTCCGAACCAGGTCTATTTATCTTGAAGTTCAAATCAACGAGTTCGCAAATTACGTGAGCGGGTGTTCTTGTGCAAGCACCTTTGGATTATTGATTCACGTGAATCGATGCATATTGCGAATTTAAGGTGCTCCAAGATATGTCTTCCTTAGTGAATGGATCTGCATTTTGAGATAAATTTACTTGAATATATCAGTGGGGCAGTAGTGGTAGTTAAATTTACCAATTAACTATATACATTTGCATCTTGAAATACAACAAGGATTGCACATCAAACATTTCGTGGCAGGTCTAACATTTGATAAACTGAACTAGAAATCTATTTACTGGTGCATTTGGCCTACCTTGCATTCTACGTCTCATGCATAATCTATAGCCCAATGTAATTAATGAAAAATTGGGGAAAATAGTTGGGTTATTTTAGAATTAAACGAACAGCAACCTATTCAGGATAGTTATTCGGTTTCATTTATAAATTTTGTTAAAATTTTAAGAAATTTTAGATGTAACCTTGAATTTTCGGCGCTTAAATTTTACATGTTTTAATCGGAAATTGGAGCTTTCTCAATTTTAAAACTAGCCGTGCTATGAAAATGTCAGAATAGCATTGTTTAAAAACTATTTAATGATTAATAGACCTGTCAATAACACGTTACCCTAATGGGTGTGATGAGCAATTAAGTGAGTTGTAGAAGGATAGGATCTCCAAAACTACTACTAGCTTTAGGGTACTACCATTAAACCGAGTGATGAAGCCGGCATTTACGCGCCGGGGTGTATCGCTACCGTTTTGAGTAAATATTTTGGGAGCTTTACTAAATTTTGCAACCTCGTAGATGTTATCATCATGGAAGGGCATTTAAATACTTTAGCAAACACATGTTGAACTTCTTCTTGAAATCGAAAGGTCGGCTCAACTTGAAGTCAACCGCGTCATGTGAGGGGCATGGACATTTGTTGGAGCAGTTACGATGTTGGTGTACTATTCGTCAACATGCAGTAAACAATCGAAACATGACATATTTCAATATTCCTTGTGCATTTTTGTTATAGCATATGTTTATTTACAGTGAATTTCTGCTGTGTAGACGCATTATTTAAAACTGGGATCCAAACACCTGCCTTAAGTTTGACGTATAAAAAAGGATCTCAGTCACAAGTGCTCCAAGGATTTTGCATAATGTGCATAGTGACTTCGATGAACACCCCGTTAAGGTACATCGAATAGCATAAAAGAAGTGAAACACAATTTCCTTGAGGTAGGAATGAAATTGTTGTACAACTTCATGTTCCCATGGAAGGTTTACAAGACTGAATTTATTGTTATCTCCGATGGAGAAATAAGTAGCGAGTAAGAAGTTCACTGATGACAAAATCTGTTTGTTTTTCGTGGTGGCAAACTTTGGGTTTTTCTGTTTATTTTCATTGAATTTTACGATATTCTATAACAATTAATGGATATGATTCTTAAGTCATATTCAAACTCTATTAAACAACCAGTTTTATCATTTAAATAATAAAAGCCATATTTTGTTGCAAAAGTTTAATTATATTGATGAATAGTTTTAATGCAGAGAATATAAGGAGTGAATAGAGCATAGAGTGCACTATTTAATCATTAAAGCGTCCAAAGATAGGGCGATTTGAAAGATTTACTCCATAACATTAGTGTAACCACAAGAATCAACCCATTTTGGTTTCGTAAAATTTAAGCTATCTTTTTGATTAGTTTTGCTGTTTAAGATAGTCACAAACTTAACACAGAAATTTTGAGATTTATTGAAGTTGTCGCTTTTTTTCAAGTATTTAAATAACTTTTTTTCAAGCGTCATTTAGATTATGAATGGCTTGTCCATCAGTGAATCAATGCTCCATTTCTTGAAATTGTAAATATACACCGGCTACATAAGGGCTTATTAATGTTCAAAGAATACTCAAAGCGATGCGAACGCTAATTCAGGTTTTGCGGAGAAATGAGATATAGAATATCTTATGACAATAAAACAGCTTAATAAATTATATTAGGTGATTGCCTGGAAGATCAGCACTTGCCCGCCTCATAATACATTTACCTAGATAAGTGAAAGAGAAATTGTTGTGAAGAATAGATATTTCAATCATTTAGGCTAACTTTTACTGATAAAACATCATGCTATTGCCAAGAAACTTAATTTAAATTTTGAAAGAAATCTCCTGTTTTTCTTGAATGTCTTCAGGTCTGCAGCTATTATCACAGAATGCTTAATATAAGAAATGATTTATTATCAAACAAATATACAGTCGCGAAATATCACTAGCAAATACAGGCAAAATAAAAGCACATGAGGCCGCCAATATTTAGTCTCTAAGCGTGTACTTAGAACCAACCAAACATAGTTGGATTTAAAGGACAAGCAATGAAATAAATTGTGCTACAACCCTTATTTTGGTGTTTGATTATTTCATTAAGCTTTCAGTCCGTTTATACAAACTGATGATCACAATTTGCATCCGATAAAAAATTTATGCAAATGGAACAACTCAGACCCTAACAGATGTGAGTTTTGGCTCGAAAACTAGTGTGGCCTTGAAAACGAATTGCAATTTACGATTCCTCAACTTAAATAGGCCAGCAGAATTATAGTGCGAAGGAAGAGAAAACATCCGGACGTCTCAGCAACTCCCATGATTGGAATTATGCTGCCTTTCCGTTTCGAAGGCATCAAATTGTATGAGCAAAATACCAGCCAAGTATATTGAAAATTTAGTAATGTTGATGAAAATTAAACATTTATAAAAATGGGTAAATTCCTGTTGTTTATTTGCTTTATGTTTGTAAAATAAATGCTCAATAATAATAAGTGGATTAGGAGAAAGCTAGAAATTGGTATTTTCGTGAAGGCAGGGGAGACAAAAACGGTAAAATAAATTCCAGCAAAAGTCTCTCGTCTTATAAATCCTTCAAAACCAAATTTAATGGTTCAAATTATATTTTAATCTCAAATGGGAATTAGGGCAGAACAGAATGGTGAACATCGACCTTTTTAACTGCCAACTCATTTTACAAGGAATTAGAGCTGTAACAAAAAATTGAAGAATTCTACGATAAAAATAGTTTAAATGCTTTTCGGTTATTTAGTTAAATACAAGTGATTTATTTTACTCACTAAATTCATGAATTCAACCCTAAAACCATTGGCCAATTTCTTGTCATTCCTTTACTGGTCAAAGTTACAAAAAGGACATTGCCGACCAGTATTCACTTTGTGTAGTAATTTAAAAGCTGAAAGAGTAGAACCAACCTCACTTGTTGCATCAACTGCCTGGGTCACTTTGAGATGACAGACGGCAACACGAACAGGAGGTCTTTAGAAGCAGAACCCCGGTTGGTTACCAACACGACTAGCAATGCCACATCAATGCTAGGTTGCCTAGTTTGCCTGGCCGGTTTCGTGGGCCATCTATCAGCTAAGACCAATTGGATGCCAATCGATTGATGCAACCGACGATTTAGCTCATACCCATAGGGACACAAGTTATTCATGTCGAAGCGCCTACACAGCGTTATCGTGTACCGAATGATGTTGGGCGGTCTCCTCGGCCTGAAACACGAATACATGTCAACCTGCAGCTGAAGTTAAGAAGTTGGATGAGTAGAATCGGTGATGAATCGTGGAAAGTGGAAGTGGAGGAGAAAGTCAAAAAGAGTAGATAGAGGCAACTTAAGTTTCCATCACGCGGTTTATATGGCATCGACGGGGAGCAGGACCAATCTTCCAGTACCACCTTCAGGAAATCATGACCATCAATTTTAAAGTCAAACTAGTCATGTTTGGATACGGAGATGAGTCCAAGTGGAAGGGAGCCATTCCTTTGACCGTCGCTGCTTGGGCTAATGATCATATTGAAAGCAAATGCGAATTTTACTTCCGGTAACAATTTTAGCTGCATGATATCGCACTTTGTCTGTTCTACTTTTTTGGTAACGAGGAGTTGGTATTGGCAGATTCCGTACATGAGACCTCAACAACGCCTTGATGACTAGCGTACCTAGGGTTTGCTTAATGGAAATTTAGTACATTCAGCACATGAGATCTATCAATGATGGGATTGATTACCACCCGTACCTGCACTTCAGTGGAGCTGCAGCCTTCATGATTCAGCGACTTTGTCTTAACGGTGACAGTCCATCTCACAATACTTCTCCACCACCACCACCGCCACCGAAACTTCCATCTTTTTACTACGAAACACGGATAGCGAATATACGGAGCCTTCATTTTGACTACTACATGGGGAACAGAGGTTGCATGTTACAATTAATTTAGTCCCCTTGGCCTAGCAGAAGGTTAACTCCTAAAGCTGGGTTCCCATTTATCCGTCCGTATTGCTCATCAACAATGCAAGACTAAATGCCATTCCAAATGGATGGTTTAAGAAAGGTTTTTACGACGAGGAGGCCAATCAAACCCAGTACAAGGATCCATACCGGACGTTGGAATTATGGCCATCGTCTTTTCGAGATGAATTCTCCTTTTACTTGGAAACTGCCACGCAAAACAAATTGATTGCGTTGTTAATAAAACGCTTCTAGCCCACGTTCTGGTACCTACCCTTCTAATAAACACACACCGTCAAACACTATTACTAGGCGGCAGGATGAACGTGTTTCCTCTTCTTCTGGTAGTGTACTACCTAGAAGGGAATCTAAACGTAGCCTTTCTGCTTTTTCCAAATGCCTTTATTAAGAAAGATAAATCAGTTTTCCATTTAGGATTTTAGAAGCAGCCAAAGAGAATAAACACGATAAATCACTTCAATAGAAAAGGTATCGTCAAATTTTAGCATTTTCGAAATACTACTTTTAATGATTACATCTACCATGGTCACATTTTCTCAGCTAAACCGATGGTAATACAATGTTGTGAGTAGTCAGACGTGGTTTCAGAGCTTCTAAAACAGCGGACCACAAGCTCGTGCCTTGTAGAGGCGTTTACGTCTTTCTGCCCTGGACATCCAATAAATCAGTACTCTTCTCAAATGATCTGGTGTCGATCAGTTTTTAAGAAGGTGTAGGGGTTATACAGAATTGAATGGATTAACCAGTGGTTGTAGAAGACCGTCTTCACTATTAAAATTCCAAAAGCAGCTCACTATATTCCAAAGAAAGCACACTTAACTGATGCAATTGCGTACAATGATATAGGCGATTTTCCTTTTCTATTCCAATTTATCAAAATATGATTAGGTGCTCAGATACTAACCCTTGCCGTTAGTGCATTTCTCTCAATACTCAGTTCTCACTCCAACTAGATATTGAGCAGTTGTTTGCACTATTCAGACGGCAATGCATCCATTCCAATGTGAACATGTTGCTCCCTATTTGCTAAAAAAATTATTGTAACATACAACTCTCAGTAATTATGTATGTGAGTCTATTCAGGACCTAATAATCCGAATACATATTTATCGCAGTACCGTGTCGGTCGTGACTGCCCCGCCCACACCATGCGACTTGCCTCCCTCCACGAAAATGTGGGTGCTTCTCGAGCACCTCAATGACCTCTGCCCGCTTCTTCGCAGTCAGCAATACACAAAGGGAAGCGATCGAAAATTTGCCTGCTAGTTGTAGACTGATTCTTCTCCCTGACGTCATCGGCAAAATGCTCGTAAGCTTAGCGGTGGGCAGGCTACATTCAACCGTCGCATAGCGAACACAACGGATTACAACTCTATTTCGGTTCAGAATAATAGTCTAGGAGTAAGATATAGTTGGTTTTAAGTGCAAAGAATAAAAAAAACTTCTTCCACGATCCCTGAGCATATTACGCTCTCTCCAATTCAAATGACAATAGTACGCTTACTCGAGTTGAGCTGGTGCTGGTATGACAGAGTTGAATAGTGAAAGAGGTTGGAGAGACATCGCTACATAAAAATTAAGAAGTACCAATGAAAGCAAGTAAAATAAATTTAGCAATGATCCCTGATAATGTTCACCAGGATTATCTGAGAGAAATCTCTACGTAGGAAGCGATTTATTTTTTTCAGTAATTCTGAAGGATTATTTAAAGAGGAGAGCCAGAGGTTAACTTCTTGCTTTAAGGGCAAGGTTTTTTTGCTGAAACTTCATTTAATACTTTTATTTTTCATTTTTAAACTTTAATACTGCGCGTAAACTGGAGTGCGGACGAACGTTTGATTCATCCTTAACTCAGGATTGCGCTTCTTAAGTGAACTAATTACAGGTATTTCAAATTATTACTGTTTCCTGAACTCAAACTCTCGTTATTCTCTCGGGGTGGCGGTGTAAATAACACACATTTCTAGCACAAAAATAAACAAGTGCCGTATGTTTCTTTTTTTCTAGCGAAGGTAATTCGTGTCTGTTCCCCTCGTACACAGTCTAATGCGAAGACGCAACCACTATCTCTAGCAAAGGCAGTTGGATGACGGTATTATCTTTTTATTGCTAATACACTAAAAATTGAACCTAGGCACATGATGAGTCATTATTGCTAACTTTACACCTAGCAACCGTGTAATCTTTTGAGCGGTTCGGTGATTCAGGTCACAAATTGGGGGATTTATGCGATGTTTATGCAAGTTATATCGATCTCTTGCGTTACCTCGATCTGGTTGGATTAAATGATTCATACAGCAAGTAGTCTCAATAACTGATCGTTTTTGGGTGTTTAACATGGCAATACATACACGTTCTGATGATATTAGAACGTATTACTTCAATGTCTGTGATAATACTTGGAGCAGATGACTGCAGCAGAATAACATCTGCATCTTTAAAATGCCCTCGTCAAATTATCAGCAGTGTTAGGAGGAATAGTAAATTCACCTTGATCGACCACAAACTAGGAGATTACGCTCAAGAACAAAGCTGCAAAGTCGCCAACAATAATCTAAACGTGGAAATTGGATTGAGCGTTGCAGAAACAAAGTAAAATCTTTATGAGCATTATGTGATGGAAGCCATATAAAGCGCTTGAAAATAGTACAAAGGGGACCTAATTAGCGGTATTTCAATGAAAATCTATATCGTTTCATTCTTTAAACTTAAGAAAATTATAGAAAATGTTATGTATAAATTTCTAACTAAATTGGAATCTATTTTACTCATCATGAGTAATTAACAAAATATTATTTATAGTCGTTTAGGTCATTGATATGACGCTAGGCACTTCGTTGAATACACGTTCGTAGTTATCTATTGAAATATCCCGTAACGCAGGATTCACGTTTTCATTTAGTTAGCACAGCTTTCGGTATATAAGAGCACGATAGGGTTACGGATAGGGATACGCCTAAAAGAAATCGGTCCTTTTAAAAACTCACGGAGACTCCAGGGGTTCCAAGTCTGACCGCCAAGGTGAACTTGGTGGAATTTCAATGTCACTACTACTAAATGAGTTAGTATTATAGACTCACCCTAAGGAATGAACGGAACATGTATCCAAACCAATGATATTATCTTTTATATAAGCAAAATTTCACATTCTATATATCATTTGAAAAGATTCCTCCACAAGGTTCCCATTTTAATATTAATTTTGCCGTATAAATTTAAGAAATCATCAATCTTTCAAATTCTCATTCTTCAGGCCAATTATAAATGAATGAATTCCTTTAAATAAATATGGACTATTGTGTTTGGAGGTCACTCTATGAGTAATTAAAGGTCATGAAAAGTCAACGAAAATGTGAACTTGGAATTAACGCCGCCTAATAAGGGTTTTCCTCACTTCTATTCCTAATGCTGCACCAATCCAAAATAATAGCTCATATTTGATGATGATTCTCACCCATCTCGCATCTCATTCACTCAGAAATCAGGAATTGCTGATTCCGTGATCGAAGAACTTTGTGCTCGTCTACTGATGACGAGTACGTTTATTTTTAAATATTTATCCATTCTTCGATTAAAACTAATAAATATAGAGTCCCGTTTCTCTAGGCTACGAAAACAAGCTAACCACAATGAAAAGACCCCGGAATTTGATTGTACGCTCAGAGTGATATCGACAGGGCTATTTTCGGGAATTCAGTCGTTTTAAGCATAGTGGCATTTAATAATAATGCATTTTAATAAAAAGAACTGTGCATTAACATCCAAATACCGATCAGTTGAAAGGTTTCTCGGTCGAATTTCCGCGTTCCTTCGGTCTTTCGGGAGGGTTCAACAAGGCCTTCATGATTCTGGGAGGTCGCGAGTAAAAACTGGGCATGTTTTCCTTGTCTTCTTCCTTGAGAACCGTCTTTCCGTTGGCCAAGTCTTCCTTGAAGGCGTATTTCTCGTCAAACGACTTCTGCATATCCTCAAGAGCCTTCTTGAGCTTATCTCTCAGCCGTCTCTTTGTTGGACTGAGTGGATTTCTGAAGAGATTTCTTCTCGGCTCCATGCCCCAACCACCGGGTTTTCAAAATGAGTCATCGCAAGAAAGAGGAGCAACCAGTTTCATCTAGAAGCATTCTACACCCAATAGAATGCCTTTCAGATAATTGAGGATCAGCTTGGGAGGAGATAATAATAATTAACTGACTCTGAATCAGAGGTCAAGTTTATTAACCTAGATTTGACCTTGGTCTGGATTTGCACATTTCTTGAAGTGATTTTATTAAGCAAAAATTGGATGAATCGATTAATAATCCCCCATATATAGCTCATTATTGATGGGATTAAGATTTTAACCCGGGTTTCGCATTTAATAGGCGTTCTACTACTAAAAATGGTAGGATTACCAAACGTTACTCGAAATAAAGGGCCACAGGAGACGCACACTTGGTAACTCCGAAGTTTATTCTACTTTTGTGCCCTCCAGTCTCGGTTTCCCGAGTTTAATCCAGGCGTTTGCTGATATCATCGTGACAGTGGGTGCATCTTGTGACTGTTTATGAATACAAGGAGGACAAACCTCTGTCTTTTCTTTGTCACCAGAAGGCTGACACGTAGGCCATTCGACTGCATTTGGCTGAGTCCCGTACGATGGCTTGAAGCAGGGCTCTTTTGTTTGGCTTTGTCGCAAAAACATATCTTTGTGGCCTTTCCTAGTACACTTGTTGCCTGTGTGATTGATGAATGCGCGTAGAAATGGAATTTTCACAAAATTTACGCCATGGTAACTTCCTTGGATGGTTTCCACATTTGTTGGACCGCTCCGAGCCCTTATACACAATGATGTGCTTTCTGCATTGAACACCAAGATATTTTGACGTCGAACCTAGGCATCGGCTAAATCTTGGCCATGAGTTGGGCTCGAACAGAAGATAACTCAGCCTTCTTAAGGCCTAATACAAAAATAAGACTCTGTAGTTTATGATACGAGAAACGGCTGAAGTGGAACTCAAAGCAGAGTTATTTGACTCTGGTTTTGTAGTCTCAAATGCTTTATCCAGGCTCTATCGCAACTTTGAAGTAGCGGAAACGCCTGAAAATAAGATACAAAGAACTGTAATAGTCTCATCGAATGAGACTTTCAAGGAATGAGTTTCCAGGGAAAGATTTAATTAGTAAAGGGTTCCTATGCTGCATTATGAAGACGTCGTAAGAGTAAACGATTCTTTGTCTATTCCGGCAAGTCGGAAGACATAATTCTGAAGACCGCTGTATCCATATTTGGAAATTGTCCTAGGATGGATTAAAAATCGGGATCTAGTCAACGATTTCTGCTAACACGAACCATTCTAATTTGGTGAAAAGCACTCAAATAAATCTCCAGTGACAACAAAACTATTCAACTGTTCTCAAGGTGTGAGCCCTACACCAGTCGAAAACGATGCGTTGCTTCTATTACAACCACCTAAAAGCGACAAGCCGTTTATTTTCTAACCCTAACTCTAACCCCAACTCTACGCTTGAATCCGTGCTAATGAGATCTTGTTGAATCTTGAGAAGCCTAGTTAGGGGGAAGGGTTTTACTGCTGTAAAATGAAGTTTTGAGAGGGAAATTTAGTTATTTTTACCGGGATTTATTTTATAATTATTTCAAATTGCCAACTTCATTATTGCGTTCTCGATTATTCGGACTTGAAATTTTGTGAGCACAGTGAAGGCATTTTTGTATGGTGATCAACTTAGCATTGACGTTGCAACGCTTTTGTCGCGCGGTCGGTAGGTTAGCCAAGTGCGCAGAAGCTGAGATGAATATAGTTGGAACGAACGGCTAGAGATAAGATGGCTGGCCGCCTTATTGTTTATTGAACTATAAGAAGCTGGAACTTCAAGAAAGCATCGGAAATGTCCATAACTCGTCGTTTTCCCTTGGCAATTTTTTACGTTGTGGAAATGTGATAATGAATAGGGGGAAAGTTGCAAAAATAAAGATTTAACCATTGCCGTCAAAGAAAACTTCGTGTTTTTAAGTGCTGGCGAAAATGCCTTAAGCTATTGCAAATCATCTCACATTGCAAGTTGAAACTGCTGTTTTAAAATGAAAATGCTGCCAACAGGACGAGCATTACGGTGTGTCAAATAGGTAGTTAGGACTGTCTGAGTTGGTAATATGGCTGGGATAGGCACTACACTAGCGCACGACCACCATGAAGAAAATTCGCACTTTAGCTCCTTCATTGCAGTTCAAAATTCACTGTCAAATTGCATTTCATATCCTTAAACGAGGTCCCTGTAATGGAAATTGTCCCCAAACATTAACGCAAGTATTTCAATGGAGATGTTAATTTGACTGTGGTGTATAGAAGAAGCTAGTAGCACTGTATTCTTAGGGTAAATACGTTATTCCCAACTTATTAAATGCAAGAATATAAATCAGTTAATATTACATATATATGTATATGCTTTTACAAAGATATTGGTGTAAGGCCGACACTTTTTAAATTTTCTTAATTTAAAATTTTTCTTAATCTGACAACCGTGAGAGTGTTTGAAGCAACATTTATACAGGATTTTTTAAGATGCTAGCAGTAAATTAGCTTTATGATTAACATAACTCTTTCTAGAGTGATCATTTATTGGTATGTGACCATTGATTAGTCGGAGTATTGCTTTATACCTCCTACAATAAGTAAGTAAACACGGTTTTAAAAAGGAAAAATAGTTGAAATTGCTGCTTAAAGTGGACCGAAGGTATCCCGAATGAAATATATTCGGACTCCTACTTTTACTGAATATACTAGGGTTCAAAAGGGCGTTTTCTATCTAATAGGGAATCAGGAAATTTTTATCTATTAAATAGTCAATAAAAAGGCTGAGTATCTCTCATTGCCACTACCACCATAATTACATTTCTGAATCGTATTTTATATACAAGCTTTACAGAAAAACACAGTTTCTGTCTCTCTAACGAATCATTTTAGATTTAAACAGTAATTTTATAATGGTAGGCCATTAAATGTTAGAAATCAGGGTCATATAATATCACGTGACGTGTGGTTTTCCGACGCCCAAAGAAATGGAGTTTGCTATTTTCCCTCAACTCTTTGACAGTATTTCGACAATATAATTGACCACGCAGTCCACAAAATCCATTTTGCCACCTAGTGAAACAAAATTATTGATTAATTATAATTGGTGTCCATTGTGTGTTTCGTCCCCATCTAGCAACCATTCCTATGTCCAATGGACCGATTGGTTTGCCGCCCAGACTTTAGATAAGTCAACTACGAGAGATGATCCGACGGTGCCATGAGAAGGCGGATCCCTTCCTAGAGTTAAAGGGCCTTCTATATGACAGCTGGTGGTGGTCGGGATGGTGAAGGGCAAAACCCCTTCGATATCGATATCCATCTCTCATTGAACGGTGGAACCATTGAGGCCATAGCTCCAACCATCTCGAGCCATGTGACTGTGGTTGACGGTGAAGCCGAGCACAAGAAACTTTGTCAGCGTGTTCTCACCAAATTCATTACTGGCCCCACTAAGTCATTCCCACTTCTTCCTTATGGTTCGGTACACGAGATTACTGATCGGCAATCCTGCTTACTTATATCAGTGCTGATAGCATCACCAAATACAATGCAAGTAGTATAAACTAGTTATTTACGCAACAAACCAACCACCAGCAGTCGATGTAGGAGGACCACGTGAGATCTGCATGGCTATCTAACAGTTAGAGGGTTACAGTGTGTAGGACAAGAGGTGTATTGCCGTTTAGGACTAAAATTCCAAATTGACCTCAGTGCATGCAAAAACGGGTTTTAAATGAAATTCCTGTGAAACTTGCAGGAACATCATTTGTCTGTGGGAATCAGAGGGATATTTTGAGGAAGTTAATGTGGACTTAAAGTTGCATATCCGAAATGGTAATCAGGACCTCTGCGACGTAGTACATTTGTACTCGTGAGGATATTTTAGCATTCCCTTTGAATTTGTGAATTCAATAAAGAATCATTATTAGATCATCATAGTCATTATTACTACGATTACTAGAATAGCTAGTAATTACTAGAATTACTAGAAAAGCTTCGTTGGGTAAATTCTCACCAAAATGTTCATCACCTCAAGCGAAGAGACCAAGGGAGATTGGGATATTTGCACTTGGTTCTAACAATCACCCACATTGCATGCCCAGATTTCGTAGTGGTGGGAATTGTGTTACATGCCTTCAGGTACCCGGAGTTGATCTCCAGTATTTATGCCTCATGGAGTCTACTTAGGCCACGGATTGGTTGGGAACATCCGGAGGACTGAAGGCGAGGTGAGTTATGTTTAACCAGCACGGCCGATCTGCTTGCTGGTTGGACAGCGGTGAGTAGAAATCATCAGTTAAGGAAGCCTGGTTTTTATAAGGCCAAATAGATAAGCCTGTGTAAAGGGAGCAGAATTATAGCTGAAAATGCAATGTAATTCACCTCGACCGAATATTGTTCACCTGCTGCAT
>JAUOZQ010000700.1:0-26611 GCA_030710315.1 Anomotaenia brevis | reverse complement strand
GATGTCATCCGAGCAGTGGTTGGCACCTGGTGGCATGGATAAGAAGGAAATGAATGTGGAGGGGGAGGAAGGTGAGGAAGAGGCGGCGGTGGCGGTGGCAGCGGCAGCGATTTGTGCAGTGCCTATGCTCCCACCCGTACACTCTCGTCCTGTTTGTGTTGAAAACGCCCACACGCAAACATCGCCCTCGCTCTCGCTACCGACACAGACGCAGCAGCAGGCACCGCTCCCGTTAGCATCAGCAGCGGCACCAGCGATTGGAGGTGGGTGCAGACGCAGTAGAAATCTGCGACGATCCACCAGCCAGCTGATAAAGAACGTGAAGAGGAAGGTGGGTGAGCTGAGGCGGTCAGTGAGTCGCGAGGGAAAGGCACTAAGACGCCGACACAGGTCACATAGTCGTGACTCCCGCACTCACGCAACAGTCCCCAATGAGGAGGCGTCTTCTTCGACTCCGTCTTTGGCATCGTCGTCCTTGTCGAGGCCATCTACACCGTCCACTGACTCTAAATGGAGCACGTATGGTAAGGGGGCAGTGGAATTGGAGTTTGTTGAGCCCTGTGTGAACGTCTCTTATCTGATCCAATTCAGACGCACTGATGCCTCGACTCCCTTGGGCATCTTCTTCACCTTTGAAAAGGAAGAGACAGGCGGCGGTGTAGGAGACTTGTGCATCAGTCGACTGGCGGTTGCGCCTCACCTGGTGGCGTGCAGTGACCAGCTACGTGTTGGCGACCGTGTCTTGGCCATCCAGGGAGTGCCAGCACAGCTCCTCAAATTCGAGGCCATCACGGACCTCGTCAGAGGCAGCCTCCACGTCACCATCAACGTCAATCGCATCTGAATTATTATGGATCTATGATATCCATCCAAGGATCTGTGGCAGCCTTGCGGTTCTGTTCCACATTGGACAAGCCGCGGTCGCCTTCTATCGCAGCCTCTTTTGTGCTGCATTTCAATGGATTAAATATATATCCCTTCACTATATTGTTTTTGCTTTTGTTTATTTCGATGAATTTCTCCTACCCATTCGCAATCAGGATGGCGTTCTTTATCTAAAGTATCGACACCTGCGGCCGATTACTGTACTTATTCTTCATTACGAAATGACTGCATTGCAGCCACTCATTTTTAAATCTATTCCTATTCTTTCCTTTTTGGTAACTAAATTAGAGAAACTGTTGTACTATCAGCTATAGTTTACAGTGGGTACAGCAGTGGTTATATAGGAATTGCTCGTTGTTGGGTACTCGTGATTTGCCTGAACAGATGTAAAGCACAGAAGTTGCATGACCTCAGCTAGAATTATTTCGGCTGGTGGTGTGAAGATTGGAGTATATTTGATTACAATGAAACATTCCTAAGCAGATAGCAAAATTATGGATTTCTGTACTTCAGTGTTTCAGAATTAGCCTAAACCCTACATGTGAATAGCGGGCCCTTCATTTTGATCTTTTTGCAACACGAAAAAGCATCTTTCAATTAGGCATATATTTTGGTTTTAATATTTAGACTATGATGAATCCGATTTAATGATATATTTTTGGCCGTTTCTTGATACAAATAACACGATGTGGACTCCTCAATTCAACACGAGCAGCCACTCTCTGTTACCATGGTTACAAGTCAACACGTCCGAGACTGTTTGTGATTCGAAGCAAATTTTTCAAAGTAAATGTCATGTGATCGAGTTACTTTAGTACTGCAGGGATCTTTTTTACTGATCATGGGAGGGTAATGAATCTACTTATATGTATCAAAGTATAAGATGAATTTGTCATAGCGCTGAAAAAATAACGAAAATTAGTTATTTCTGCCGAGGATCACAATCCTGGGATGACAAGGAGACTAGAGGGTGCTGACCCAGTTGTCACAGCAACTACTCTCAACTCATACCGGCAATCGGATAGAAGCACATAGAGAGCCAACCAACCAGAATAGAGGTTTCGATGAAATCGGTTTGGTAGATATCCCAGTTCTTGAGCATTCGGTTACCACTATCATACCGTTTATTATTCTGAATAAATTTGGAAGAGTATATATATTTTCACAGTAGCACAATGCTTCATAAACTAGATGTCTCGTTGTAAAATTGTCATGATTTCGCAATAGCAGCGTATAGGCTTCGGTGCAGTTAGAAAGTGTGGCTTTGGCTTTTGATAGCACAATATACTTTTGTATAATGGAATATCTTTGTTCCGTTCCACCTTCGAAAAGGACAATTTGTGATCATTGCCTAACTCAACGTTTCTTAAATCGTACAGACAAGACGAGAAAAATTAATTGGTAATTATTGCTCATGCTGAAGCTAATTCGGATCATTAGATGGCCTGTATTGTCACTTTGAACATTTGGGAAGTGGATAACTTCGTTATAAAACAAAAAGTACAGTTACCTAAATGCAGCTCTCAAGGCATATTAAACAATTGCCATTATCTGGCCTGTAAATGTATATATCATTAAATAACGACGAAAACTTGTAAGCCATGCCAGAGCACTCAGTCAGCATTCAGGGGCAGCCATATTTGATCAGCATTTGTGGGTTTGTTGGCAGCCTCTCCTGGGTGTCCTCGCCTAAATATGGGAAAAACGTTGAATGAAACCTGTTCGCTTTGAGCTGTCTCCTGTGAGCTGTTGGTATGAAGTGCGTCGGCATTGAGTAGATGATGAGTTTAGTTGGACGAACTGTGCAGTAGGTATTACTCGTATCCGGGCTCTCGGTTACGAATGACTGGACGGATGGTGAGTCCGGTAGATATGGGATCACTGGCCAATCGGAGTTCCTTTTATTCACTTTGGTTAGCGCTCTATGTGCTTATATCCAATTTTCCCTGTGCGTTAGCAGTAGTTGCTATGGCAACTGAGTCACCACTCTCTAATCTCCACTTCATCCCAGCAAGTTGACCCGGGGACAAATAAAAAGTTTCGGTATTTTATTTTTGGTCGCTCAAACAAATTTCTCTCATATAAAGGTGCAACTGTTAATAAATCTGAAAGTCATTTTCATCAATAACCCGTCGTATCTCCGATTGAAGGAATCGGCATAATTCTAAAATAATATCTAAGAAAACTTATATTTTTAATCTCAAATTTTGCAAGACCAATGACTTCATAGTCGGCAGTGAAGTGAATGTGTTGAATTCAGAGAACTGCTTCAGCCATTTCCAACATCTAAGCAGCGATTCTTAGTCTAGGAGGTCGTCAACGGAAATATTCATCAAGGCCCAACTAAGTATGCTTTTAACCTAACTAGAAAAGTGTTCAGTTTCACCTTTAATAAGAATAAAGGGTAATTGAATAATATTTTCATTTTAAATTAAGAATACTTTGCAAATTGCCCTGTGCCACCGGTAAAGGCTGTTTAAGTGCAATCACGGAAATGCATCAGCAGCAGTTTCCACCAATCGTAAAGAGAAGAAATATACAAAAGGTTTTCTTCCAATGTTCTGTGGCTTCAGAGTATCCTATTTTTACAAAATTCAAATAGCTTTTACTTCACATCCTTTGATCTAATTTGTTAGTTTGCACCACTCGTATGAATACAGTCGAAAAGGTCAAATAATCACCATGGCAACAAATATCGGAATAATCCAAACAGTATTACTAATACATTGTGTGGCAGAATGGCTCAGTTAGGACAGTTCTGACTGTTAAGTATCTTTGAAAAAGTCGATCATAGGAAGCTAAATTCAGAGTATACTATAATTAGCAATTGTGTCACAAAGGAAACGAAATAATGCAACCGATATTTAGGAAATGGAAAATCACCCGATTTTGACAAACATAGCTACACTCATCTTCATATTAGTGCTCTGGCAAAGAAGTCTCTTCTTCTCATTCCTGGCGTTAGACTCCACACTAAGTCTGGGGTAGTTGATACCTCCGCATATTTTTCACAATTATAGACGGATTTATTTATTATAAAACTCTAATGTTTCCTTTATTAAAATTCCAATGAGTCGTTTCGAGAAATTTAATGGCTTGGAGTAACTAAGACGGGTGACTCATCCCGATGCACGATCGAAATGACCTCAGACACAATTTCCCGATTCATCACTCGCTAATGGATAAGGACCACTTTTATAGGCGACGCACGTACCAATATCAGCAACCAATCAGTAAGACACCCGGTAGCCGAATGGCTGGCTTCATTGCTCTAAGCGCATCAAACACCGTGAGGCAATTGCAGTTCGTCAGATAACAACTTCGCTCTCTACGGTTAAGACGAGACCTGCACAGACTCTTCACATTCACAACTCCATTCCAACAACTATGCATCGCACTAATCGCCTAAGCAGTATGTTCCAGGACTCCATGGAATCCAGCAACAATTTAACCAACTTCAGTGTCAGTGACTTATGTGATCGAGCAGATCGATCGAAAGCAGGTATGTTTCTAAGCATGCAGGTGCTCAAATAAGCAAACTGCAAAGCAAGTGCTAATTCAAGTGGTGTTTATCCACTCGTTTCTTCTTCCAGACAGTGGTGTTGGAGACAGCCTCTCACGCAGTAGCAGATCTCAATCGGGACTGCAAGCATCGACGAGCAGTGTCATCGACACGACGAGGGTGTTGACGATGACGACGACGACGACGTTGCCTGTCAGATTACAGGAAGAAGGACAAGAACAAGGGCAGCATTTGAGTATAGTTCACTCTACACCAGAGATGCAATTGGGAAGTCGAATTTCAGTGGAGGGGAGAGAAGGAGAGGATAGGAGAGCAGTAAGAGTTACGCACTCCGATGCCACCGACGAGATCACGAAGAGGAGCAGAAGGAGGAGAGGGACAGGGAGGCGTGATCACGTGTGCCCCGACTGCTGGAAGGTCTTCAACCGCCCTTCCATGCTGGCGCGCCACCGTCGCGTGCACACCGGCGAGAAGCCCTTCCACTGCGCGTTCTGCGACAAGGCATTCGCCACCCTCTCCGCTACCACCCTCCACGAGCGCACTCACACCGGCGAGAAACCACACGCCTGCCCCACCTGCCATCGCACATTCGCTGCCTCCTCCAACCTCCTCTGCCACATGAAAACACACTCAAACGTACGTTCTTCCCCCCCCTCCCACACACACACTCACTCACCCATCCACCCACCCACCTACTTATCCACCCACAAAGTCACATAGTCAGGCCTCCTTACACATCCATCTACCTCGATGCTTCCATTTCGTGCAAGCTCAAATTTCCCATTCGCAGTCATCTCATGTTATAAGGCGAGATAAATTGGGAATTCCTCTTAGCTCACCTCTCCCTTTTCCTTGCAGGAGCGCAAGCACGTCTGCGTGACGTGTGGCAAGGCCTTCGTGACGCCACGTGATTTGCGAAGGCACCAGTGGACACACAGGACAGATGGACAGAAGCCCTTCCCATGCCCACATTGTGATCGCGGATTCTCAGCAAAGAGACATTTGGATAAGCATATCCATCTCATCCACGCCTCCACCACACAGTCAGCTCCATAACCTCGACGCCGCTAGCTCCACATTTGCACCGACTACCTCCGTCGCATCACCACCTGCACTCTACTCCACCTGCCCAACCCACTGTGACCAGATCCACCAATGGTTTCGCCGTCGCCGATCTCATCGACTCGCCTGGCAATTCAAACACGGCCCATGGAGCTGGTGGTGCAGTGAACAACAGAGCGCCAAATACTCTACCGTCGATTTCTCTGCCTGAGCCTAACACACCAACTGCCTTTGCGGTATCCCCCCTTCAATCGACGACATGTCTGCAGAATCCTCCGCAACATCAATACTCCTCCTTCTCCTCTCTCTACTCATCCTCCTACTTCTCCTCCTCCCTCTCCTCCACATATTTATCTGCCGTCCCCACAACGGCCACTTCAAATCTTGCTGCATCTTTCAATCCTCATCCTAATCCATCATCTAATATTGGTGTTTCTCTTGCAGGAATCTACGCAGGAAAAGACCAGCAGCGGCAGCTGGAGCCACTGGATTTGTCCACCAAGTACAGACAGCATCAGTGATTCTTCGAGGCGGAAGTGTATGATGCGACTCTGGCAGCGGCTGTGGCTCGACGGAGGTGGCAATTTCAATAACACAATAGGAGTCATCCAATCCTCCACACATAGCTGTGCAGGCTTTTCTTAGATCCACGCTTAATGCAGGCATCACTGGCAGAAGGTTTCATGCATTCATGCAGATTGACAAGCACCTAACGAATAGCGACTTCCTTAAGTGCGACTTCCTTAAACAGCTTCTTTTAAGCACCTCTGGCTTAAGAGTAGTAGTATTTCATGTATATTTACAAATCAGACAAATAACCTGAATCATTATTGGAGAAAGAGAAACCATATTTTAATAAAAACCAAAAAATGAATATAAATTGATTTCAAAAGGTCGTACACCGTTTGCCTCACCGATACGATAAATTGTCCAGATATATGCACACAAAACACTCAAAAGCTTAATCATACAATTTTATCGTTTTCATCTAACGAACAATCGACAAAATTTAATTTAAAATTTAAGTGCGTATTGGGAAAGTGGAATCGAAATATAAAACGAATTAGTTCAAGCGTCCAAAATAAAATAACGAAACTTTGTTATCTGTGCCCGGGTCAACTTGCTGGGATGACAAGGAGGTTGGAGGGTGGTGACTCAGTTGCCATAGCAACTACTGTTAACTCAATGGGGAAATTGAATATAAGCACATAGAGCGCTAACCAAAGTGAATAAAGGGAACTCTGATTGGCCAGTGATCCCATAACTACCGGACTGCCCAGATACGAGCAATACCTACTGCACAGTTCGTCCAACTAAACTCATCATCTACTCAATGCCGACACACTTCAAACCAATAGCTCGCAGGAGACAGCTCAAACCGAACCTGTTTCATACAACGTTTCCCCCATATTTAGGCGAGGACACCTAGGAGGGGCTGCCAACAAACCCACAAATGCTGATCAAATGGGACTGCCCCTGAGTGCTGCCTTAGTGGTTTGTGCATGGCTTACTAGTTTTCGTCGTTAATTAATGATATGTGCATTTGCAGGCCAGATAATAACCATTGTTTAATATGCCTTAATAGCTGCATTTAAGTAACTGTAACTGGAACAGAAGGCCTGTCTTTATATCACCGGTGTTTTATTTGCTGAAAGAAGCGAACAATCGGATTACAAAAATGATTTGTCTTTAAACGAAGAGTAAATGTAGTTGTTTTATAAAAATATCTCTAAGTCACCAGCATTAACGGGTGATTAAATGACAGACAGTGCCACTGCATTGTACCAGGATAGCAGCACATCAACCTTGTCTTTTTTTCATTTTGATTAATAGACCGTAATTCGGTATACAAGCAGTTAGTGCTGCATGCGTTATAAATTTTAATATGCTGGTTTTCACGATTGTGTGCGAAACATTCTTAAAACCCTAGTATGAAAGCTGGTTGACTTTTATCTGTTGGATCATGGTTAATAAGTTCTTTGATTGTATTTTCATCATGAAAATGAGGATTATCCTAATGATAACATATAAAGAAGATGTGCTGATCAGCACAAAGTCTTGATCGACTAGTTTTCCTTTGTATATGCTAAGATTCATCGGCGATCTTAATGTCTTAATTTTGACAACCAAATAATAAATTGGATATCAGCTACTACGAATAAATTGCAGTTGTATTTTTAAAGAGGAACCATAAGTGAATATGCATAAGACAGCAATTGAACATAGACCTAAGATCAATCCCCACCATTAACACTTTAGATTCCATGAAATCTCCTCTGACTACTAACCGAGTGCTTAGTAGGCGGGAAGTTGCGGAGAGTGGTCGGACTGAACATTGCGAGGTTACCTCTTTCGTTAGTCCGATAGAATCCGGTTGGCGTAGTCCAATTCAACTACTTGAAGTTAACCATTAAAAGCACTTTGTTTTGGGTGATAATCCTCTACCTGCCTTGCGTTTGACAAAGCTGCATGCTTCATAGGAGTGCAATTTTGTTTAAATCAAACTGGCGAATCGAAGTGACCCGAGGCCATGACGTTCTATGGCTCGACTACGCACAATAAAACAAAAGACCGACTCTGAATGGCTGCTGATATGTCATTTATTGGAGGTGAAATAGGCTCTTCATAGGAGCAAGGCCTCCCTCCACATTCTCGAGGTCATTTCTTCTTCTATTCACCTAGTAAATTGACGTAATAAGTCCAGTTATAATATAACAATTATTCCAGTTTTTCTGCAGCTCTTTGTTTTTCCCCACCATTTGAGTAAGAAATAACCTCTTTTGATTAGTTTATTAAGAACCGCCAAATGAATGAAATTTCTGAAGCAACGCCAGTGCTCAGACCACCAATGGAACATAATTTAGACCACAGGTAAGATCCCTCTGCGAGACTGAGAATATTCAACTGTCTCACCAATGCCTTGACTGAAAATTGTTTCCCTTATGGACTCAGTTACGGAGAATGCCTTGATTGATGTTCTCCGGATTTGTTCCACGGCCCCGTTCAAATTTTGCTGATATCGCAGGAAGACGATTCCGTCCTGTGCTACTACACACCAATCCCAACACCATTGTAAGTGCATTCAAATTTCTTAACTAACCTTCATGTTCAATTCCGAGCTATTTGATATATCAATGCCCATGTTTCCTCCCTTCTTACTATAGTGCACCTTAGAGATAATCGCAAGATATACATCACCATTCTCTTTTTAGAGTATCTGCTTTACGAAACCGAATTCGCAATCGGCTATCGTCTTTCTGTCATTACACCCATCGCAATCCTACACGTGCTAATTTTTCTCTTACCTGAAATTAAGTAACCACATTTCGTTTTTGCATTGCTGTGCAACCTGTTGTTAAATCGTGTCTGTTTGTAGATCTATTGGTATTGCTAGCTCGAAATAAAAGTGTTTCCATGTCTATTAATTGTCATTAGATTAATTGCTTTCCTCGTGGTTGAGACTGGTAGCATTGTGCCAGTCTTGTAGAAGACCGTGCAATGCTCTTCATATACTACAAACGTCAGAAAAATCATCTACCATTCACTGTACCTTAGCGGGTACTTTGAATTTTGCGTGCTCTTGAAAATGTCATAAGAATGTCAGACATTATTTATCAAAATCACTTACTCACCATCGATACCAAAATTGCATTTTATATAAATCAGTATGTAAATACTTCTAATTAGAGTATATTTTAAAACTCAAGGAATCAGGAAGTGGGATGTTATTGTTTTAACTTCACCTGTTCCGAAATTCTACCAATCCCATTAATTGAAACTAAGCATCATTCTTTCCTCTACCTTTCTTTTTATTAGGGCGCTTAAAAGTAAAATAAAACCAACCCCTGCCACAAAAGGAAAGAAGCCTTCGAAATAAGCAATTGAAAAAAAATTAAGCACAATATGATAGTCAGGTTTTTCCTTAATGGGTGGGGCAACCTAACTTGCAGGCCACAAAAGGTGCGAAAGGGAGCACTGTAAATTTCAAAGTTGAAGTTTCAGAGTCGAATATCAAAAATCGTAATATTACGGAAGGTGTGATAACGGATTAACGCACTAACGTTAAGAGCCTACCGTTATTCGTGAAGCTCGTAAAGAAACTGACACTTTGGCAAATAGCATTAAAGGAAGAAAGGATAACGTAGTAATTTTAACAGAATTAAAATGCAATTCCATGACTTGCTGTGGTGTGACTATGAGAGGACTATTTGTGCTTCAACATATCTTTATTGCTATTGTTTATTGACAATTAATAAATTTCTAACTTTTTTAAAATTTAAAACCAGAATTCAAACTACTGCTATCTTATCGCAGATATTAAGCCCCATATAAGCCGAACGTGATAAGTTTTCGAGATTAAATAAATTCGGAACGCCACTTCTTACCTTTTAACCACATTTCAGTCACTTGTGATTTATGCAAAATCCATCATAAATTTTATTAATCCTTATAAATTAAATGTCGATGTGCTGATGCGGAACTCAGGAAAAGAACAGGAGGTACGACAACATATAAATTAGGGTATTCGAAAGAACCACTAAATTTGCCGCTATGAACACCACATATATATATATAGTATTCTATCATATAAAATATGATAGACAAATTTGCATTAATCTATTAAACGTTATATTTCGAAACACTGGAAAGGAACGTCTAGCAGCAATTGTTAGATGGAACTAATCTTATGCGAATTCACAAGCGCATGATTCAAATTTCGTAAATTAAATTCTACTTTTTTGCATGAGGAAGACTGCATTTTTAAGTATCTAAATCGACTAAATTAATTACATTTTAGTAGTCTAGCCTGCTCAAAGGTTATTTCTTTTCATATTTCAATGTTTTTGGTAAATTGTGATGCTGTTACAGCAGTTCATATGCAGTTTAATATTAAATCACTAACTTATCATTTTCACGCACAAGGACTACATAAAGAGTCCTTGCGCTGTCTACGGCCATCATTCACATTCATTGCATTGTAGTTTACAAAAGGGAAAATCGAGAAGTTGACGCTATTACAGTTCTGCATATATTGTATCGAATCAAAAATAACTTCTTAAAGACCATGTTATTAAAATGCAGAAATTTACAGGAGGAAACACCAGGCAGGCATTTCGCAGCTGCAAATGCGATTTCATGCTGCTGCAGCCATCTTCATGGCTGGGGTGAAAAAGGAGAAGAAAGAAATCGGCGAATCGGCTGGTGTTGTCGAGGCCACCATCATTGCCACTTACCGCGCGACGCGTGTCAGGGTGGCCGAGCTCTTTCCGGACGGCGCTAACTTGCCTGTGCCTCTTGACAGCCTCCTGCCTTCTTAAATACCCGAGCTAGTGTCCCTATCCCGTACCAGTACCTGTGCCTCTCTCATGTCGTGCTGGTAGCGATGGTGCTGGAGGTGCTGGAGGAAGTAGTGGACAGCGACGCCAGAACGGAAGCTGTGGCAAGCATTGCTAAGTGGAGCATTTGAAACGCACGATTTGCGTCGGATGGGTGGTGGGGCTGTAGGTTATCGGGTAATTTTGCAGGCTAGATAAACTGCGAATCGGGAGTTTTTCATTTGGTAGTGTAGAAATGCGGACTAAATCTCCCAGCAGCCATGCGGCAAAGTTGGCTATCAGGTTGTTTTCAAGGACTATTAGGCAGTGAATCAAGGACCGGGCTCGGTGATAAGTCCTTAATGAGGAAAAGCTTGTTGAAACAGTGCGCTGCCTTGTAGCGACATGAGTTGTAAATCATCGTCTTCACATACGGATCATCTAGCACAAAACACGAGCGAATTTTGCGGTGTTCACCAAAGTCCAAGGAATTTCCAATGTGTTGCTACATTATTCAAAACTGAAATCCTAACACCTGCCTGAAGTTGACTGACGTATACAAAAGGGGTCTCAGTCCCATGCGCACCAAATTTTTTGTCAAATATGCATAGTGCCTTCGATGAAGATTCTTTGGCTTTGTAATAGTAAATATATTTCTTGAAAATGTTCTAAATACCCCGTTAGGGTATATCAAATAGTTTAAACCATCTGAGAAATTGAAATTGGTCCTAATTGTGTGGAAGGACTAAAGAACTTTTTAAAAACTGTGCACGAAAGACATTAATAGGATCCGTTTTGAAGGAACAGAAAGGAGAAAGAAATTTTGGGTTCCTTCATTCTGTGATTTATTTTTAATTAATCAACTTATTATCTCACATTAAGTTCCGTTTTTGATCGATTGTAGAATACCTGAATCTCAAAAGTTGGATTAATTAGCTTCTGACTTGAGTAATGATGACCGTTGATATGGCTGGTACAAAACCTGCAAGTTGCAGTCCTGTTCTATTTCTGAAAGGTTACCTAATTACTTATTGAAATTCACACTTCAATGAAAGTGGGATAACTGAAAGGAACCCATCTGAAAATGTAAACTTTGCTTGAAGCAGTTAACCGGGTACGTTTTAATGTGTGCAGAGAAAAATCAGTGCTATGCTAAGTGAATATCCAATAGAAATAAAATGTGTTAGGCTGTGGTTTTCGTTAGAATAGCCGTTCAAATCTAAAGGGGTAGAGGAGGTGTCATAAATTTATATTAATTGATACATGTACATTAGATTTTTGCTTCAGGGAACTGCTTATTGAATATTTGTACCTAATGGCAATAGAAGTGATAATTGTGAAAGCATCCAAAGAAGTGGAACACAATTTTCTTGAGGTTTGATTGAACTTGTTGTGCAGCTTCATGTTCCTATGGAAGGTTTACAAGACTGCGTTTCTTATTAATTGACTACGACGGAGAAATAAGTGGCTAGTAAGGAGTTCACTGAAGACGGGATCTGTTTGCGTTTTTCGTAGTGAAAATCATCGGGTTTTTGTTTACTTACATGGGAGTTATATGATATTTGGGAACAAATGATGAAAGTGATTCTTAAATCATATTCGAATTTTATTAAATCACTAATTTAAGTAACCACCACAGTGAGCTGCCTAGAAGCGGAGTAGTCGTAAGAAGGGAACCACTCCCTAATGTGAGTTGCAAATTATCCTCTTCACATACGGATCATCTAGCACAAAACACATGTGAAGTTGTTGTCAAGGCGTCGCAGTTTATTTTGCAATGCTCATTGTGTTTTCCGAAGATGAGGGAAACGTTGGAATAGGTCACGTATATCTATCTTGGTTTGGGAATATGACTAAAAATAAATCCGACTAGACAGTACGAAAGGTTGGTTCCAGCTTCAAAAATGCTTAGGTTTGTCTCGACAGTTAACATTAAGAAAAATGGAATGCTTTTAAATGCTCCTGGAAGTAAAACCTTCCTTTGTTCCACCTGATAGTCACAATTTCTAAAATTTATTGGAATTACTTCAATTGTGAAGCCATATTTCATTTACGCCATCGATTTTCTTTAATTTGACTTTCATTAATACATTATGCATTTTGACCCGTATATATACATAATTACTTACGTATTTGATAGCGAGAATATGCATATCAAAAACATGTCCTAAATCAAGCGAATTATAGTTTTTTATTGTGTGAAATAAAAATTGATCAGTGTAAGTGCATCTAAACACAAAATGGTGTTAAACTGCAGTCTGAATCTTAAATTACTCTATAAATTTACTTCGATTTAAAAGGTAAAATCTGGACAGAGCCAGTGAGATGACCTCATATAAGTTTTAGTACTAATTTTTCCTAATTAAAAATGAAATTCTAAGCCAAATCTGCATCTGTGAAGAGGCCATAATGGCAGCAACTGGTGGCTGGGCGAAGAAAATGAGTAGGATGAATCCAATTCTGGGTGAGCGAAAGATGTCCAATAGGCTCTCTGATTTGACCGACATTTCATCATCAACCCCTAGTGATTAATTTTTGTGGAAATTGGTTCTGTAGGTGTTCCTTGAGAAGCTTTGCAGTGATTTTGGGGTAGTGGTCTTGTGATCCTCTCTAACAATTCCATTTAGAGCCTGACGGTCTCTCAATCAGTAACTTTTGCTTTCTTCCAGACCTGTGCTTTGCTGGGGGTGATTTTTTTCCTCGTTTTAAAAGGCGGCAGACATTACTTTTGAGACAGTACCTCTTGAAAGGCCAATCATTGGGGGACGGTTTCTGTGACACTTGCCTTCTGCCATACGAGCACCAGCAATTCCGTCTTTTCGAAAGTCCGACAGGTCTGAGATTTTTATAAGGTTACAGTCGATTTCTGTAAACATGTGTAAAAAGGCGTTATATAAAGTAAACATTCCAAATATCAAAAACAATCCCCAACAGCTTATTAAGAGATTATGAAGCCAAAATTTCTGCTATTTTCACCTTCTGTCCCACTCCTTAACATGTCAATTTGTGTAGCGGGAGAAAGTCATTGTGGTAATGGTAAGCCTTTTTGGTGTTAACTAGTCTCACAGGTCCTTAATCGAATTAAATCTCCCGTTAAATGCTCCGATTTAGTCACCGAAAGACAAACAAGTCAGTTACTTTCTGATACTTTCTGAGAAAATACAGCAAAGAGTAACAGAAGAAGGTTTTCAGCATACCGTCTTTTTTGGGATGGAGTACTCAACAACATCTTAAATAACCTGGAACCGAGGAACAGTTGTGCACTTTCGATGCATAGTGCATTTTGAGTGGTGAACACTTGGTTTCCAATCATTTTATGGGGACAAGTATTCAAAATCTCTGTCAAAATGACACTAATCTAATCAAGTTTGATAAAGCCACTATCTTCAATGATGTATGGACGATCAAAGAGAAATTCAATGGAAACTTACAGATATCTAAAAAATTAGAGATAGAAATAAACTTCATGTTTGGGAAACAAAAGTTCTTTTGCTGGGATGCTAAAACAATCAATTGGTAGCAACTGATTCCAGTAATTAGATAAATTTTCAACGTTTTCACTGAATTTAGGCATTCACAGTCAAATCGTTTTCTCATTCAGACGAGTAACAGACGTAGTGGGAAAATGCTTAAGCCTCAGGATGCTCCGTACTGCTGAGACAGCACCTTTAGATTAACTAGGAATTCAAAGAGTTTATCTAAAACAGTAAATCTATTTTTAAGCCGAAAAATTAAGTAAAGAAGATTTTGTTGTTTGCATTGGCACAGCCACTGCCCTGCCAACCAAATCCGTTTCTTAGGCACCTTGAGCGGTAAAAAATGTGGTACCTGATCATTCCAAAATCACCGTGTGAAGTAATAGGTAGCACACATCACTGTTTTATTTACTTTATACAAGCTAAAACGAATGCAAACAGCAGTTTTTTATAGCCTTAAATACCCACAATTTGTAAGGAATATATCAACGTTAGATCGCAACGAATGAATCAAAATCCAAATTTCGTACTTTTGCAAAATTTACTTTAATGTTTGAATATTGCAGTTTGAGTAGCGCCCACCAAAGGACTTAGCTTTTTGCTTACGGGGTTCAGTGAGTTCACTTACAACGGTTCTGATTTCTGACGAACAGAAGGTCTGAGTTAATTTAAATGTATTCTCAAATGAGTACTTCATTTGGAAAGCAAAATGATGCCTCGACAGTGCCATGCAGTTACTGTAGCATTTATGAAATCAATTTTGATTACTACAAGATTCGCTTATTGAAAATAAATAAATAGATTTTGTGGGAAATGTTTCTTATCAGGATTTCCCCAATCACCAGCAAACCACACGAGGCCACAATGAGCTGACAAAGACGATGTGTTCTAACGATTGACTGGTATGTGCCTTCAGTCTGCTATTTCTCAGGCTACCGAAATTTCTCACGCACGCTTCTGAAAGTCCCTCCAAACCAGGTGACTCATCCTCTCCGTCTTCTAATCAGGCCTTCTTATTAGAGTCCTTTGTCCTCAAATCGCATAAATGGTGGACACTATGTCTGGACACAGGTGGCTTCGAGTGATGGGCGGCACAGCTTCTGGGTGTCTGATTGGCTAATAAGCCTATGTACACACGTTTAATAACACTCGTTAACGTGGTCAGGGGGAGCTAAAACGCTAAGAGGTCAAACTATCATATGAAGTTTTTGACAAGATTGTGCTGTTAACATCTGCGCAATTTTAGGAACCGTTCCTGGACCATTAATAAGACGGCAGTTATCGTGTGAAACAGATTAAAAGAAACATCTGTAAAAGCATCTCCTCTAACGACTGCTCATTTGCCAAACCTACTAATAAACCTAACGTGGATGAAAAATATCACTATTATTTTCTGTGAGCCACAGAATACTCTCCTTAATTCTATATCAACTGCACTGTAAGACATCCACTGCATCTGAGTTAGGGGACGATTTAGCAATAATGCGATTTATTAAATGGAGCGACATGGAAGACCTTGACCAAGTCTTCAACAATTGATCCCACAATAACCTATTCACTTTGCACTTCGTGCATTCACCCTCCTTTTCTTCCCAGTCCTCACTCGAAGACCCTATTACTACCACCCCACAAGCTGCTTTTTCACCACTGCCAGTCCCTTGCACACGTGAATTCCCCTTACCGAACTGCTGACGTTAAATTAAATGGTTAAGGCCCCTATTCTCATAGCCTGCTCAACATGTCGTACTAGATACTGGACAAGTTCCTGCACAGGAAAACTGCAGTCATTTTAGGTCTGGGTCATGCCGCCCCCATGTTCCTTGAGTGCGTTCTTCGCACGCATTTCTAGCTAACATTTTGGTACGCACGCATCTAAAGAATGCTCTGGTCTTAACGTCTCCTCTTCGTTCAAGCTTCAGACGGTTAATCTTATCCTCTAGGGAATAGCTGATACATTTCTGAAAAATCTGTGATGTTAAACCGTCTAGTAAAATAATAAGGCCCGTTACAGGCCTTATCCTTTACTAAAGTGTTAAATATTTTACATGCGGATAAGAACAATTACTTTCTACAGTGTTGGCAATAGCTTGAAGGTTCCTGTATGAATTCTGTTACAAGATTTCTCGAGAATTCAAAGCTGAAATTGAATAGTTTTAAGTCCCTAATATGATCCTCTGCCGTGCTCTTACTGTGGGTGAAGTCGATAAATAACTCCGACAAACTAACTCATCCCGGTGATGCGATTCAGTGGTTATTTGCTTCTGCGGCTAATCTCAGTGAAGTTAGATGAGTTAACCCACTGATTGGCTATTCGCTTAACCGTCTTCCGTTGTTGGTTCAATTCGGAATTGGTGGTCTGGGTCAAAACCATCCGCACTGTGATTCATGCAGGCAAATGAGACTACACAGAGGTCACCGACTAACTGGGTTGTCATCTGGGTTAATAAATGACTCAGAATATGGAATTTTAGCTTAAGGACAAAAGGGAATCGGTGTTAACCGAAACATTTCGACAAGGTGACAGTCATTTTCGGTTCTTTATGGATAATAATAGCAACTTATTAAGCTGACATTTTACAAGCTGTGTTAGTTGATAGGATAGATACCACATGCTGAGCCCTACGATATTTTTACGTCTTCATCACCAAAGTGACGAAGATATAACAGATATGTATTAATTTTACCTATTCGGCATCTCGTTTCTAGACCTACTCGATATATTTTTACTAACAAGCAGTCTGCAATTTGCATATTCAGGTATTCATTATGTAAATTTGCGGTTGTTGCTGATTGTAGCCATTGATTGCCACCCAAACATGAAGTCTGCACCGCAAGGGAATTGTTTGAATACGCTAATTGAGTTGCTCCAATATCTGCTAAACAGCATGAGGCTGAAAGCGTTGGATGAATTGGATTGCAAATGAGTTTGCTGAAGTCGAGGTCCTGCCGCACTCAATACGGAGTCATTACCTCAGGAAAAATGAGACTGGTGTCAAAGAAAACAACCACACAAAACCTAATTATGGACTAATTCAATTTGCCCGATAATTACAGGAATTTAGAGGCAAGGAGGTTAAATTGATTGGTTGGTGGAGCCTATCCACGTCACATTTACTGGTGTTTTGTCAGAGGCGGCAAGTGTTAGAGGTCAGTTGCTTAACGTTATCAATGGTATGCTTAAGAAGTCGGTATAGGTCATTTGTATTGGTGTTGGAATCTGTGCAGCCCAGGAGGCAAACCAGCAACAGAATTGGGAAAATAGAAGAGCCCCTACCGGCTACTAGGAGCCACATCCAGAGAGGTGAAAATAAGGGACCTAAACCCGGCACCAACTTTTGCATCATGAAGAAATTAGTTTCTTGACTCGGTAGCCCGCATTGCATAGCTGGTGTCACGCTGAGCCTGTGATGGGAATTGGGAGTTTATTCATGTCACCTCAAACTGCGGCCGTGTTACTCTTTTATTTTGACCATATAAGTATGAAGTATAATTTCAGATAATAGAAGCACCTCTCTTAATCCTAAAAGAACATTTAGGAGGAGAATTACTGCATTTCCTCTCTATGATCCCGATCGGGAAGTCAGTGATCAAGATAGGGAGAAGATTCGTTAAATGTCCATACTATTTAACTGCAATTTTACGCAAATCCCTGAGACAAATTCGTAATAAAACTCGCAAATACTTTCAAGATGAACTTACTTTTTACATCGCTGACGACTAGTCACTCGTCAGATGGCTAGCCCTATGTGAAAATCAATTTCATCGAAACGCCCCTACATTCCTCTACAATCTGCACTCTTTCATCTGGTAGCGGATCTGGAAAAGTGTTTCCCATCCTCCTTCCTGCATAGATTGAAACTCGACACCTATTGGACGATCAATCCTCTTCTTCTATTCAGCTATGAATACCTCTTCAAGTAGCTCTTTTCAGATTCTGAGGAATCTGGTAATTTAAAAACAGTTTTTTACATCCTGGCTAGTCTCCATTGATTGCGAGGTTTATCATTTCGCGCCCTTCAACAAAGTACTTCATGTTATATAAAGAAGCTACAACCAACCAATTTTCGTACAAATTCGTCATCAATCTTTATGATCCTATACAGCTCACAATGAGGCTTCGTCAAAGTTGAAAATGCCTGCTCTTACTTGTTTAACCTAGTGCTTATTGGAACGGAACTTCAAATTCTGATGAAAGGTTACACTGATATCCTAAATGCAAATTTTTATGTCCTGAGGTCTGTGGTTTTTCATTAGTGCCTTGTTATACCAACCTGAATGTTTTATCTAAAAAACTGATGAGAAAATTAGGACTATACACTCGATACTAGGTAACAACAATGACTCGATTTAGTAAGATCTCGTTAAAGAACTAGATGAGTTGTAGGAAGCAAAGATGGGAAATCGCAATTAATGCAAGAAAACTTGTCAGTAGATTGCATGTTGAATCAATAATTAGTGTTGCCCAGAGTTGTGTATTTTGAAATCCAAGGTGCAACTGAAAAACCGCAAAAAACGAGTGAACTCACTAATAGTCAAAGTTCAACTGTTATGGGGAATTTCTATGGACAACCAATGTCACCAGTTTGCCGTAAGAAAGCGTACCTTTCCTAATCTGTTCGGTAATAGAGGTAGATTTGGTCTGGGTGATGTTCCAAGACTTCTTTCGTTAAGATACTTGAAGTTGAAATAAAGACATCGATGTCTTAAGGAAACATGTACTTTACGAAGCATGCCTTTCAAATTTCTATAGCACTTTGAATTTGACGCTGGACAAAAACCACAATTTTTGTCGTTCTCTCAGGTGCTTATTTTCGAAATTTTTTATTCTGCCACTGTTGTGTTTACTACCTCAAGGAACAAACTTGGCAGCGACAATATAAATTGAAAATTAGGCAAAAGCTTAATTATAGGCTTGATTAATTTTCTTTATGCTTTCTGTTCATTTTGTATAGGTAAATTTTGAGCTAGTATCCATTGATATTCTGATTCGCAACGAATACGATAAGGAAAGGTGTTGGCTTAAGTAAATACAGCTCTGAATATTCATCTCATAATATAGTGCGTGCATAGATGCATGAAGGAATTGCGGACAATCGGGATAAGAGAACTATTTGGATAAAATATAAGAGTTTACTGCTCTACAACCCATCATTGGCGACCACATACTCAGCTTAACTTCAGTCGCAGATGCTATTACAAAGCCACACACGCACATGCGAACGCTACAGTCAAGCCTCGTCAAGCCAGGTGATTTATCACATCCTTAGCACAATCGGTCATCTATAGTGTTTATCCTCTTAGCGGTTCAACATGAAGCAGAGTATGGACTCTGGTGGTTATGCACGTTACCCAGGTGCTGGTGACACACTTAAAAACCCAACAGCTCAATCCCACATATCCTGTTACTGGGTCAAATGCAATTAATAGTTTTTGCTCTCTTTATGTACACTGTTGTTCAATTAATCCTCGTTGGGTTAAGAGAGCTATTACCAGGAGAATGAGGATCAGCCGATAGCATATGTAATATTTTCCGAAGATTCGAAGCAACATTATTCCTTTGGGCTCACAGAGTAGGAATCCCTATCTTAATTGAAATTCATATTAAGTTTGAGAAACTCGCAAAGTGCCATTTATGAAGATTTAATGAGAAAGTTAGCTGCAAGCATAGATATGGGAAAAACGGTTAACTGGTAGCTGGAAGTCCCTGCATATGCATGATTTTTTGTTAATTGGGAACAAAGGCCCACGACTAGATGTCAGCTCGTACTATTCTTTTTCCAGTTAAATTTTATAACTCGTACCGAAATTGAATTCAGTAATTGTGCATTTCAATAGGGGTAGGATAGTGGTTATGAGCTAGATCGGAGCTTATTTGTTTAAAGTCACTGACAGCTTTTTTCAAGATTCCAGTGGTTCAAAAAAGTGAATAACATAAATTCTTTCATAATCCAAATATTTTAGCAAAAATCCATTAATCCATACGATTATGAAAACAGAACCGACTATTAAAATGCTAAAGACTCAGCGGCTGCGATTCTCTAGATCTAAAAAAGAATCGATAAGTGAATAAGTATGCCCAATCATATTAGTGGATCATCTTTGATAGGGCACTAATCGTTTTTTTGCGCAGTTGTCATATCCGAACTGGTGTTAAGGATTGTCTTCAAATTATGTTCAACCCTGTTTTGTAATACATGATCTTTCTTCTCGTGGCCCGTTTGAGAACAAGTTTGGCATTTGAAAGGCATTAGAATAATGTCACATAGGAAACGGCCTTAGTGAAGACATTAGTGGAATCGTTTTCATGTCCACTGAAGCCAAACGGTGTTAACAAGGACCTTAAGGAAGGCTGAATTTGTAAAGAAATGAAATAATTTGGGCTGAACGCCAGTCAAAATTGTGAACGTTGTTCCTCAAAGAAATGTGGGAAAATAGCAGCAATATGTACCAGATAAAGGAGAATCCAAAAGACTCGATTTGAATAGGCTTAATCGGCTTAAAAGTAGAAAGTCTCCTGAAAAAGGTAGATTGTGGTTCAAAGCTGGATTTTTAAGTAATTTAAATTTCATGCTACAGGGTATTAAATGATTCACCATTTTCACCCAGTAAATGTTTTTATGGATGAAGTATAACATCTCGGGCTTGCATTTGCTGTGATATAAATTATTCAGTTAAGGTTGAAAAATTCTGTAAGTTCATTTCATTATAAAACAACTTAAACTTTTGACGGGAAAATTCCTGATCATTTCGGTTGACCTATTGCACATCGAAGAATAGTACCTTGGAGCTACCATGTTCAATTTCTATCGTTAATACGCAGTATTCAGAAGTGAAGGCGTTGATAAGCATAAGTAAATGGGAATAATATTAATGGAAAGCTGCTTTCGTCCTTGCATCAATCATGCTGTTGTGTCTCTCATGTTTAAATAATGTTAGATTGTGAGAAAATTGTCGGTGTGTTTAGCAATTGGGTTTCTACACAACATTTTCAATAATGGTTAAATTCATTCTGTGTTTATTCGGGACCTAGATTACAGTTTCAAGAGTTGCCTCACAGCAAACCTACTTTCTATTTTAACTGCTAGATTTTGCCCCTTAGAATTCGCATAATTTTTTCCGTAATTATTGGGAAAAATCGGGAAGGCGAAAGTCAACTTTCAGAGCTTTATGTGATTTCTTGCTTGAAAATGAAACAACTTCATTGCTTTCCAGACGCATTTGAGTGAGTCGAGTTCCACAGAAATGTGCACATTTCAACACCAAATCTATAAGTTCAATGGCCATTTCTGCAAATGAGGGCGCATAAGTTGTTGGTCTCTTTTTGATAGAGACAAAATTTTGAAAATTTCCTAATTTTTGTTTAAAACAGCCTATCATGAGAATTGGTATAGGCAACAAAACAAATAACCCGAATCTAGGCCTAAGGCTCAATTACTCTCACAACTGTAACCCCAAAATTTTATCTTCTGCATTTACATCTAAGGTTTAATCAAAGAAATTCGATTTCGTTGAGTGGGTATAGGGGAGAAAGTAGAAAAATAAGACTCAAAAATAGAACTCGGTTTTAGATGTGCATAATTCTCAGGCTAAGAGAGCGTGATACACGAAAATTGCTTTTCTTTTCAACGAGTGCGAAAACTCAAGGACGCATTTTGAACGGCTCTTTTCCTTAGCTGTCAACTAAACTCAATTTACAAGGTACGTGTAGAGCCTGAAATATTTTATTTTGAAACATCGATAATGATTTTCTACTAGGAGAAATCAGAACTAGCTAATTCATATACTGTAACGATTTAACAAATGACTTTTCAGGAATATACCTATAACGTGGCTTAGAGAATTAAGTAAGTCTTATTTTTCTCAAATAGTCTTGCTTTTGCAAAATACCAAATTCGTTATCGATTGAGGTCACTTTGGATCATAGATACCATGGCAGTTTATGGAAGGCCAATATCCAGGTAGAAAGATCTCTTAGTTGCGTTACATAGTTTTCAAATAATCTGGCATAATTACGTGCTCTTTATTCAGCATCATGTTCAAATAATTTCCTAGGCACGAATCAACTCACGCTTTTTCAATGCCATTTAGGTGGTGCCAGCTAGTTGCAATACTCTCGTCACCAAGCTTCGTGGGATTAAAAAGCCTGTCAGAGAATGGCAGTAATAATGAAATTAGACAACCATCTACACAGGGTTGTGAAAATTGAAATGACAGCATTGCAAAACTGGTGAAGATATGGGAATAGCTGTTTCACTGTTTCTAGATTACTTGCACCAAGCATTGACTTAGCAGTCTCGGCTTCGCAAGCGCCTATCGTAGCAGTTTCGAAGCCAAATGTTACTATACGCCTATGTGCAGACTTCTCGACAGGATTAAACGACGCAATGGAAGACAACCATTACTCTCTGGCATTGGCTGAGGACATGTTTACGATTCTCAATGGCGGTCGTTATTTCGCAAAATTGGACCTCTCCGAAGCATACTTACAAGTCGAAGTGGAAGAAAAATCACATGAGTTACTCACTATTAGTACCCACAAGGGACTATTTCAATACTTGAGTCTTCCTTTCGGCGTCAAAACCACTCCAGCCATCTTCCAAAACATAATGGACAATATGATAGCAGGTCTTCCTCTCACAGCAACATACTTAGGCGATATTATCGTCATGGTTAGAACTAGTGATGGAAAGAATCAAACAATACGGGTTCAACCTCAGACCGGAAAAATGAGCCTTAGCATGTATAAAGTAATTAGGTTTTACGTTTGAGGCAAGTGGTCGCCGCCAGACCTAGAAAATATCAAGGCAATGCGAGAAATACCTGCACCAACGAGTATTTCCGAACTAAGATCATTCTTTTATTCCCCCATTACAATATTGTCGTTTCAATCTAAATAAATAGTTATTAATACATTACCACGTCGCAATGCTAATAAACTGTCATTTAAAATATTGTTGGCTTTTATGTACTTGACATTTTAAGGATTTCTGATCATTTGCAGAGGTGGTATTCCACGGTCATTCACTCAAGTTAGTTAGGTTTCTTTCCTTCGTTCGAAGTTACACATTTCTCATGAGTGTAGTAGTTTGCATTTTGACAAGTGGGTCTAACGTAAGGGTACATATTAAATGAAATAGTGGTTTTTCAGAATGACCCTGATAACAATTTTGAAAATTTTTAATCGATTATTCTCTTCCCGTTGGAGTCTTTAATGATTTAATTTACTTACTGAATTCAGTGCCACACAGTTTTGTTTGAAGTGGGCAAGTGACCAATTATTGTGGTTTTCTTACCAGCCAGGGTTCAGTAGGATGTGGAAAATGCCTTACCTACAATGCATGTGATGTGTCTGTGAATTGAAGCTTAGCATTTAGTTGATTAGAATATTCTATGTACGTACTTTGCTGCAGGAACTTGAGCCATTTTGTTTTCAGACCAATTATTAGTTGTAAAATTCGTAATGGGGATGAAATTAAAAAAAAACTTGCATGAGTCACCAATGTTGAAACCTTTGTTCCTAATAGAGATATTTGGTTATTTGAACAGAGGAAAGGAGTTAAAATTATAATTAGCTCAGTTTGGAGTTGGGGAGATGCAGCAAATTACAAACTCATGCCCAATACTTCCTAGAAAATGGGAAGACCATATTGGCCAGCATAACCACTAACACTGAAATCCTCAAGCTTAAAATTGAGAGTAAATGCACCCAACCAAAAACATTATGGCATTCATTATCAACTTTAAGTGCTAATTGGAAGGCAACTTCTGAGGAAAGAAGTATGAGTATATGTAATCACTTTTATGTTTTTCTCAGACCCCAATCGGTCAGTTTGAGGGCATTCCAACCGGGATTGACTCAACCATTCACATCATGCAGCTGGTGGTAGAGGCCAAAGCAGCGCGGTTGGACGAAATACTCCTTAGGAATCTAATAGTGAATCACTTTGAGAAGGGTGCCACCAACGCTGCTCCAATTCACTTGCATTGTCTTGCTGATCAAGTCACTACCTTCGTCCTCCAAGCTATGATTTCAAGCCGGCGTTTGAATAGACTCTAAGTTACCTATTACCCAGCTGAGCCTATTCGGGCAAGTTTCAAAGACGCAGCACTCCAAGAAAATACTGAGAAACGAATTTGATGGTTTCACTGTGCCTAACAGGCGAAAATAACCTGGATGGTTGGCCAGCATCCTGCGACAAAGGTGGCCACGATGAAAATGGATTTACCTGGGATTCTCAACTTCACTGTTCCCAAGGTACGCTGCTTTATTATTTAGTGCCTCTTAATGACAAATACACCACTGAATTCAAAAATACGACTTATCGCAACAACTAGCTCTTCGTTTATTCACTACAAGTAGTAGCTTCATGGCTAAGGCGATTTCAGATAAAGCTGGAATTGCAGCTTAATAGTTGGCTACCATTTTTCAAAGATCTAATATCACACCCACTTTCCACACTACAAATATATTGGGAATTTTTCGGAGTCATCTGACTCGGAGCCTCAGATCCAGTCTCGTTTACGTTGAAGATTGCAGTTCCTGGGATTCATAGTCTCCGTTTGCATTAAATAAATGATAATAGATTTATTTATTTAATTTATTATTTATTCATTTCACAGGGAAATGAGGAAATGAAAAATTAAACCTGATCGAGTATATATACGTATAGACTAAAGTATATACAAATGATTTCAATGTGTGCTTTTCTACACAAAAACAATCCAGGTACTGCTTCTTGACTCTGATGCTGTGTTCATGGCTGATGTGATAGGACTTTGGAAGCACTTTGACAAATTCAACAGCTCTTAGGTAATCCAAACTGACTAAAAATTTCTTTGAAAATTGGTAATTACCCGTTTCTGTTTTAGTTCATAGCATGCAGGACAAACAATTAGAATCAGTGGCAGAATGATGGCATGTTTTCATCTCAACATAATTCCCTCCTCTGGGTATTTTTGCAGGGCAACTCTCAATAACAAAATGGAAAGAAATCAGTAGCTAGTTGCTAAACTGCCTTATCTGTTTGAGCAGACGTTTTGGGATATCACATTGCTTTGAGCTGACTCTTTTAAATCAAATACTCATGATATATTTAGGACCCTTTATTCCTGCAGTCGTTGATGCTCATGTGCTAAGTAAAAACCAACGCTTTTTCCCTAGCTCCTTTCAATTCATTTCCTCCAGAGCACCAGCGTTACTTCCAACGTCATGCCTATCGTCAACAATCAGATCTAAGTGCCACTAAATACTATCCCTACTTTTCGGTCTCAACGCACGACTTCAAGTGAATAACCATTCCAATTCTGCTCTTTCAGTATCCGGGATATAATGCTGGCGTAACTATGTGGTATTTGCAGCGACTATCGCAGGCAAAATGGAACAATTATTGGAGACCAACTTACAAGAAGGCAGTTTCTGCAGGCAGATACTTCAGTGCAGCTGAACAGGTGAACTGGAGATTTTGATGACATTCATTCAGTATGCCTGTGCCCGAAACGACCCTAGTAAGCGTAGATAGTCCCTCGTACCATATCGAGATTTTGTCATCGATTTGAAAACATGATCAGATATTTTTGCCAAGAAACCCTTTCGATATTCAATAAGCAATAATATCCCTGATTTTTAGACGCTGATAAACATGGTGACTTTGGATAATCCGGGAATATTGTACGATATCCCATGCACGTGGAACCTACAAATGTATGAATACGGCAACTCCGAGATGTGCCTTTCAACCTGGAATCGACCAACTAGTGATGGTTACGACCCTCCTCAGTTGCTACACCCGGACATGATCAACAAGCGTGAAAATGAGTTTTCTGTCAACAAAATACTAATCTCGCAAGGAATGGTACCTGAAATCTTCAACAGATGCCACGTTTCTCTTAATGCTATTACCTCCAACTGTTTCAGTTAAGGATGTAGCGAATCGCTATATATTCGTCCGAAGTCAATATCACACAATGAGTGGATATGATCTTCGACGCAGTCCATTCGAATCGCCTGGATTATCACTTCTCAATGTAGACCAGTTAATTCCTGTAACGTTATCCTTATATGGGGGTTTCAAGTGACTTCACAGAGATTACTGTTTTTAGACCATGGATGAACTTCACCCGAATGGAACCAGGCTGTCCCCAATAAACCTCTGTTCCTTGAAGCTGCAAGAAACGAGTGTGTGGTGCACGGATTCCAGGCCTCTGAGCTTTGAGTTGCACCACAGAATTCACCCCCTGCTGTTCGCCAGCGATCACAAACATCTCACGGCCAATGCACGAAATGTAACCTTGGCTATAAGTCTGCAGTTCAGCGAGTAAAGGCTTCGCTTTTACCGTGTCTCTTGCAGCTG
>JAUOZQ010000699.1:0-26643 GCA_030710315.1 Anomotaenia brevis | reverse complement strand
CGAACGAGGAGAACAAAAAGGATGGGTAACCAGCAATAATGCAAAAATAACTCTAAGAAAACTAATAAACGGGCCAACATAAATTCGATACTGCCTTTTCTTCAATCTAAGATATGTAGGGTCTCTATCCACTAGATAACTAGTGTCGTGCGTTTCAAAAAATAATGAGAAATACCGTCAATATATCGTGTTTGTTGTAATTAGGGCTCTACCTTCACAAGTTATGGTTAAAATTAAGAACACCATAAAATACTGCTTGAACAATCCTTGAAATTATTATTATATAGACTGAATGTCAGGGATTTCAACAATCAACAAAACGAGGAGCACGTTTCAAGACAATTATTAAAAATCGAAATCGCAAAAGACTTTGCCAAGTTGTAGGCACTTCTTATACATTCACTCGGATCTTGTGCTGAGCCCTCAATTTCTCGTCTCGTCATTATTTTAAAGTTTTGCAACTGCTTTTCTTGTACCGCTTCACAACAAATATTTTAAATTTATCTGCTAGCGAAGTTCTGGGTAAAAATAATATTATTCCGTATCTGCGGTAGATGTTGCATATCTAGAAATGACTAAACTGTGTGTTCGCTTATCTGTTGTGTCATAAAAGGGGAAGAGATAGGTTTTTTATGAGCTGGTGTTCCAAAATTTTGGAAAAATATTCTAGAAAAAATCAGTTGGCGTTTATCATAGCACTTTTTACTTATTAATTGATGCTTTCGTTAAAGGTAACTCTCTGGTTTCTCATTACCACTCCCACCAAATCACATTGTGTTTAAATGAACGATTATGTACAACTGCCTGTATTTATTTGTGCGCGTTATCGCTTTTCTATCATTGTGCCGTTGTGATCGACTGGTCTTGGTCGCCTGTTCTCTGTGTAATTGTATGTACAGCTAAAATTCTTATTACACCAAGATGACGACCACTGTCAAGTCCGCTCTTTATCACCAGTCAAATGGCTCCACCTCATTTGATTCGATGCAGATTCAATCTGAGGGCCTCTCATCTGTACAGCCCAGAAGTATCCCATCTTTGAGTATTAATGCTGCTGTTGCATCCTCTCTGAAGTTGAAGGGATCTCATTCTCAATTCAATTCGTCGGATTCCTGTTTGAGCCTCCTTAATAAGTCCCAGATTTCAAAAATTCCCAACTCCTCGGTTTTGTCCATTAAGGATAAGATGCTAAATACAAAAGCGGACAAGCCGAAGCTTCTATTTTCTGATATTGACCTCCTAAAGTGCTGTCGCAATGCTCAAAACGCCCTTCCCGCCGTCAACCACGGTCTTAGAAATTGTGGCAACACGTGTTTTCTCAATTCGTCTCTTCAATGTCTTCTCGCCACCGGTACACTGGTGCATTACGTTAAGAAGTACCACAACAAACCGCTTACTTGTAATTATGCCAACTCCAAGAAGGCTAGTCGATTTTGCGCCGCTTGTGCTCTCTATCGTCTGGCCCAAGATCGTCACGGGAAACCTACCAACAGTTTCATGAGCAACTCTGGGAGTCTCCTACCTCTGGCTTTCACTAGCAACGTCACATCTGTCTGCCCGGATTTCCGACCCTATGCTCAGGAGGATGCTCATGAATACTTGCTGGGTCTTTTGTCCAACATGGAAGATGGTGTGACCGTAGGCCTGGGAAAGAATCACCAATCCTTGATGAACACCAACGCCATCCGCCGCATATTCGGTGGTATGACGCGATCCGAAGTGGTTTGCAGTTTCTGTCGACGTGTATCCGCTCGCGAGGAGTCATGGTTCAACCTCTGCATGGAGGTCACCAAAAGCCAAAGCCTCTTCCAATGCCTCGCCCACTACACCAAGACGGAAATACTGCAGGACTCAAATGCTTACCGCTGTGAACCCTGCAACCAGCTCCGACACGCTCGCAAATCCTTGCGTATCTCACGCCCGCCGCCTATCTTGATTATACAACTTAACAGGTAAGCTTTACTTACCTACTTGAATTCCTCCACATGTTTACGCTTTTCCCTGAGTTCAATGGGTAACGTGGGTTTGGGTTGTATTAAGCTGAACAATTGTTTAGGGGTGAATTCATCTTTTCTCTCACTCATAACAGACTTGGATTGCTTCTCCAGGTTCTCGCGTCTACAAAAGCTGGACCACTTTGTGCAATTTCCGCCCTCATTCAACATGCGCCCGCATATGACTGAGTCTAATGGGCCGCCGGTGATCTACAATCTCTACGCCACAGTAAACCACGAGGGCTTTACCTGCCGCTCGGGCCACTACGTTGCATTTACCAAGCGCAGAAACCAGTGATTCCTCCACGACGACACCACTGTCACCTCCACGCGTCTCGAGACTGTGCTCAAGCAATCGCCCTACCTCCTCTTCTATCAACTGGTGAGCAAACGCCTCCCCGCTCCCTGATTCAATTGCGCTTTCTGCAGAACCTAATCTCGCCTTTAATTGGGTTGTAGGCATCACCCGAGCAGTTTATTGACCTTGGCTCTCGCGTCGCAAACGGCCGTGAGACTGCAAAATCGGTTAATGGCAGGGCAACTGGCGATCCCTTGTCAACTGCCTCCAGTAGGCTAGTCAAGTCTGTTGACGAGGAGAGCGCTCCTTCCCCAACCCCGCCACCTCCCGAGAGCCAAAACAACAACAACAACACACAATAGCAGCATCGTCACCAACGGTGTCAAGCAGAAGCGGCTCGGTGCGGACGACGTCGTGGAATTGAGCTCAGGGATCAACCGTCACGGACATTCCCCCATCTCTACTAGTCCGTCGACGAAGTCCAGACGTCGCGACGAAAATGGCAAGAGTGAGAAGCACCGCCACCGACGGCACAAGCACAAGAAGCGTCGGTCCCCCAACTGTTAATAATTCTCCCGGCTATGCCCTCTTCCCCGCTATATTGTGTGTGCTGGACAGTGGTTGCTGTCTGGTGTCCACCTCTATTTCTGTGTACAAAGCACCGCCAGGCTCTCTTTTGAATGTCTCGGTTCTTTGATAACCTTGAATAAATATTTACTTACGTGGGATGGCTGTGGCTTTTTGTGTGAGGGTGGTACCTTCATTCGCTTATAGGGGATGGTTGGAAGCCATAATTGCGCACGCAGAAGTCAACGCCTGACCTTAGGTGAGCGGAGTGACCCAGGTGTGGTCCACGCGTCTTCTCACGTCTGTCTGACGCACGTGACAACCGTCTCTACTCACTAAAATCCGTGATGCGCCGCGTTCAAATTAGTCGGAAAATGTCTCTCAAAGTACCGGGGGCTTACAGATCACAAATGGATCTATTCTCGCTAGAAATCGATAGCTCAGCATGATAAGGGAAAATTTGGGCTAACGATTGCAGATATTACAATACAATAGAGGTTAATGAATTCAAAAATTCATAATTTTCATAACCTTTGTTTGCTCAGGTTTTTTAAATAAACCTCTACTCGAAGTTTAAGAGTCTAGGATCTTCAAATACTTGAGATCCCTTATGCAGACATCGTATACACAAAAAGCAATAAAACAGATTATTCGAGGAATTATGGAGTAAAACATTTTATTACTCTTTAATAACTGGGAGCAGATAAAATCGAAATTGACCCACTGAATAATCATTTACCGTTTAGGATCATTTAATGAGCTACGAGGTCACACCAAGCTGTAATTGCAAATTTATGGTCAAAAAGCATAGCAAACGCTGTTTATAAAAGCGGCTGAGATTCCAATTAGTTACTGGGCTTTCAGGATAGGGATTGCTAATTAACATGACCATGAATTCCATTGTTAAAGATTGCACATATGCAGATCTCAAATAAAAAAAGAGAGCCATGTGAATGTGACGTGAGCAATTTGACTGTTAGTATCTGTTCTCCATTTGGTTCTTATGTATTCCACCACTTTTCTGGTGAATTAATCTTTAATTTTTTAATTTCCTGTGATTAAGTGTTGAAGAGACACTATTTTTGACGTTGTTTCGATACCAACAATAGATATATTTTCAAACTGACAACTAATTCAAGACAACCTAGGGATTTTGGTGTCAGGAAGGCATACCTCTGCGTTCTCATGTTTTTAGAAGATTTCAAGGTAAAATGTCCATGGATATCAGTGCACGAGAGATTTATTGGCAAATTTGTTCTGCAAAATGTGCAGTTGGCGTATTGTAAAACTTAATGAGAATATCACCTATCCAACAGACACGGGGCTTTCAAACAGACTTCAGTGTTTCGAAAACCATTATAGGACTATCAGGAATTTGTGGAATGCCGAATGATTAAGCTAGTCACATTTTACACTGACGTAAACCTACACTAGATAAAATCCAGGTAACTTTAAGAGCAGAGTTCTTGGGGTCACTCCCCGCAACTAGGTCATAAAGGTAAAGTGTTCAGGCAGTGCAGAAAATGGGCCAAAATAGGGCTATGGAAGTAAAGATTAGTCGAAAGAAACAACAAGTTAGAAAACTCACTACGAGGTTTTTTAGTTATACCGTTATTGAAACTGATGAATGTGGAATATTCCAATCGTTGTGTTGCACGTCTTCCGGAGTAGCGACTACTGACAAAGAAAACTATCTGGGTGGAGACCTAAGGGGGTTTATACATATTTAGTAGCACTTCAGTAGGTACACTCGAGTTCAGGATGTAGCTGCAAGAATCAAAGACAAGCAGATGTCATCTATACAGTACGCAAATCCAGTAACGAGGCGTACCAAAGTAAGTCTAGTGAAGGAATTAGTTTATACATAGACTGCCATTCTTAAAAGGGGTGACGTCAATTAGCGAGCACGCTGGCGCACACACACAAACCCCACAAGGTGCGGAGACCAATCAAGGCGGCGTAAATAACGAGGGGGGAGGGGAGGGTTGTGAGAGGCTTTTAAAGCCTGTGCTCCTTCTATTTCGCGTGCCAACACATTAGCACATAGGCGGTAAACGTGGCTCAGTCAACGCCAAAGCACCCTCGAGCCGGCTGTGCTTGTCTAAATACTTCACGAATGTGAATTAGAGGAAAGGAGTAAAAATCGCTCCATTCCCACAGAGATACCACAGCCTTACAACGATTGCACAGTAGTGCACAGCCCTTTCTGCCCGTGTAGAGTCGAGCAATTCCTCGGTATAGCTTTGTTTCTAGTTAAATAACCTACAATTACCCGCATACACCTGTATGACTCATTTCTTTAAACGACACATCTTTCGCTGTCGTTGTTAGGTATCTTTGGCACTTCCAATGGTAGTTTGACCTTTAAAGGTAGAGGTGTCGACTGCACACCGAATATCAATTTACCCACCTTTCCAAGTATGACTCAGACGATGTCTCAGTCGACATTGTCGTCGGACTTCTATACGACTTGGACAAGGGGAATCTACCTTGATAAATCAACACTCAGTCATCTACTCGGCTTACAAAGTCGTAGAGGGGATGGGAAAAATAGTAGAAACATTTTAGCATAATACGCTTTGAACATGTTGAAAATAATCAAGATTTTCTTTTTATTTTTGATAGTTGATAACTGTTTGTACTGATATTTACAGGCACTTAAAACATGGTTATAACCTCGGACTTTCAAAGAGGCCACCAAAGTGTTGGTGCTCCTCGTATGGCAGGCACTATTGTAACAGAAACTGCCACCCGATGATTGCTGCTTGGCGTTTTAAGAGGCACTCTCTCAAAGCACTGACTGGCGCCTTAGAAAGAGAAGTGAAAATGCCGTCATCAGCAAAGCACAGGTCTGGCTGAAAGTTGAAGTTGTTCGCTGAGATTGGTTGTTGGAGAGGATCGCAAGACCGCGGCTCCTAAAATCACTGCAGAGCTCCTCAATGAACACCCACAGAACCCACTTTCCATAATAAACTGTTCCTTGTCGGGAGCTGCACAAATCGGGATTCCTTAAGCGTCACAATCGAAAAGCACATGTGCCAGACCTGGTGACTCATCGTCTGATTCGAAACCCGGCGTTATGATGTGAGCTCCTTGTCATAACTGGGTCTTGTTGAATAAATCGATGCTCCCTCCCCTGTCCCTCTGTTGTTGTTCAATCAGTTCTCCCGTAGTTTGGAGATCTACGTTTATCAAGGCTAAAGACCTACACTTCCTTGCAGAGTAACTAACCACACAGCGGATTCCCCACCAGACCTTCAGCTCAAATTTGATTCTCATCGATGCTTTCCTATAGCTAATTGCGAGAACGTGTCCATCGCAAACCGAAGCCCATCCACCGACGGTTCTTCCTGGCATTTATGCCGTTTTGGAAGATCCCACATCTCCCCGAGTTTATGAGCGTCCCAGAGTGTACCCTGAGAGTCCTCGCTAATCAGTCACATGCACTCCAAACAGGCTTTGCAGTAATGGCACTGGCCCTCGCAACCTCCTTAACGGAAACCACATTGCTTCTCCGTTGGCTCAAGGTAAAGACGCTGGCACAACCTCACGTAGACTGCCTTCTAACAGTCAAACGCCAAATCCTAGCAGGAGCTCAACTGGATCGTCGACAACCAGTCTCTTCAATCGGCCCACATACAGATTCCCGATGGGCACAATCAACACTACCTAAACCGGGTCGAATTCTACCTAATTTGATAAGCAGGGTTGTAGTGTTGTAGCCTTCCATTTGACTTGCAGATACTGTTTTATTCGCTTTTATCCTCAAAATCAGTTATTCCTGAGCAGTCAGATAGTTGCTCCGAGTTCAAGCTACTTAATTCAGTTTATATTTCGACCCAGTTTTATGGAAAGCACTGAGCTGCGAGTACAGTATTATTTTTAGATAGATGTGCAAATCGTAATAATACAAGTCGCCCTATTCCATGATTCTTGTTTGTTCGCTTCATTAACACTTTGGATGAAAAAGATTTAAACGGTCAAAGAAGAACTCTTGGTATAAAACAAATAGAAAATATTCTTTATAAAATTCCATGTTTACCTGAATTTTGAGTTTTTCTCATGTAGTTGTTAGGTCTTGTTTGCAATCTGCAATCCTTTGAAGTATTTGATGTAAAATATCTGACACATTATAAACCCACAATCTTGCAAGTTCAGGTAAACTTTGAATAGTAGTATAAAAGGCCTAAAACCAAAGACTTATTCACTCACCCACTCCCTCATACGCTGTTATGACTAAAACAAACGAGCAGAAAATCATGTGCTTTGCTTAAATTTAGTAAGTTATTTTTTGCAAGTAAAATTATATTTTTTGGGAATATTTCGCGATTTTCACTGTTAAAAGTTACCACTCTAATTAAAACTTGAGATGTGAAAAAGAGCAGTTACTCATAAAAGGACTATTCAAGATTTGAAATTCTTTATTTGATATATGCATAGTTAATTTCCCAAAAGATGAATATATTCAAAGATACTTTAGGGCATATTTCACGCTATTTAAAAGAAATATTTGATATAGTTAGATGGCTAATCGGCATGGCCATTTCATTATTGTTGCCTAAATTGGAGTCTGTGACTGAATCAATCTCAAATTTCAGTAGCGATTTCTCGGGTTATTGTCGTACTAGCCTAACGTTAATTAGTGTCAATTCCAACACGGCCTTAAACATACAAGCACAAAGCTTAAAGATGTGTGGGAAACCAGGGTTCAGTACTGGAAATGATGCACTCATAAGAAATAATGGCAGACATTATTTTGCCTTATCTGTGACGCTTGGTGCAGAAGAACATTGATGAAAAAACTCATGTGACTTCACATCATTTGTTAGCATGCTTTTAAGGAGTTTAAATGCAGTAGTCCTCCATTTGACTTGAAGACACTGTTTTATTCGCTTTTGTCGGCAAAATCAGTTGTTCGTGAGCAGTCTAATGATTGCTCTGAGTCTAAGCTACTTAATTCAATTTATTATTCGACTCCGTTTTGTGAAAAACACCGATTTTCGAATACAATCTTAGTTTTTTATCTCTGGTGCAAATCGTTATAATACAAGTCGCTCTTTTCCATGGTTCTTGTGGCTCTTTTCATTCCCGCCCTGGACGGAAAGGATTTTAAACAGTCAAAGAAGAACTCTTGGTATAAAACAATTAAAAGTATTCTTCCAATCACCTCCAGGTTTACCTGTATTTTGAGTTTATTTTCTATGGCATAGTCATTAGAAATTCAATCATTCCATACAAATTTTTCCCTTCCTACCAGTCATACGAATCTTTAGTAAAAATATAGCACGAGCACGTGCAGAAAAACTTGCACGAAAAATAGCGGGCCTATCGACGATAGTATGTGGGATTAGGTGACTGTCAAGAGGTTCGGTGCAACTTTTGGCAACAGTATAAAAATACGTAAAACGACGTCGGTAAGCAATCAAGACTGTCGATATTCATTTATCGTCCCGTGTGCGCAAAAACTATGGTTTCAGATTATAGATAAAATATTCGTCGATTTTAATTATAAAACCATCCACAAAGATGACAATCTACGGACGCTTCTCAATTAAATGTAAAGTAGTAGATTTTACCCTTTGTCGTCGTGTTGTGAAATCAGACGTATTTAAATCATTGTTCATTGATGAAGTAGGGATTTTAATTACAAACGGTCAAATATAAATTGATTCCGAATGGACTTATATAACAAATGCGATTTTATTACAGCATATTTATTTTTACTAAAAATTGTGATACTATTGCAGCAAAATTTGTGTAAAACAGTACAGTCAAAATTCAATAATAATTCTTTTAATAAATATGTTTGTATTTAAGAAATGCTTTAATATAACTCTTTAACTTAATCTTAACTTAAATACAATCAAATAAGTGAATTTAAGCCTAACATACAGAAAATTAATGGTTTTAAGGAAAAATACTTAAATATTGAGAAAGAAAACAAACAGCTGTTTTCGTTGATATGAACTCTTTCATTAACGCTGTTGAATATCTACAGTTAAAATAATGACTTTTGTAGAGTTTTTTGTTCTGTTATTGCAATTATTTGTGTCTTTCGGAAATGAAATATTTTTTTATTTTGAGTACGGCTTTCCATGGTCCTAAGCGCAGACTAATTATAAAGGGGGATAAATGCAAATTATGCAATTGAAACGGATTGATACCAGATTGAGAATGCGAAGGTATAAGAATGAAAATCTTCAAAAAGCATTTGGATAGAGTAACCACTAATTGACTCTGCTATTTGATGCAACATTTTGCATGAGGGATAATCAAAAGTTAATTTTCACTGCGTCACAGAAGTCTTCTTCTCCAGCCCTAGCACGATCCAGGCAAAAGCTATTGGCAACTGGATTCAGAGCAAATCGAAATGCCTATTGGGTCATAAAAATGTCAGAAGCGCTTCAGAGATTATTTAAGTAACCACAAGCCTAGAAGGAAAGGATTATTCAATCTAATAAATTATCTGGCAGGCTAGCCAGTATTTCAACTTCATGAACGTGGGTTTCAAACGAGTGAAGGCACCATGAAACCTTCTTTTGCTTGTGTAAAACAGAAAATGAATCCAGATCAGTGCTCAGAGTCTAAAACCTATGTTAGCTAAAAATATGTCTCCCTATTGTTAGCAGTCGCTTTTATTCCATATGGTACCCACTGCTATCTCATGTTTAGCCCCGTTAATTTTTTTAAATTGTTTAAAAAAGGTTAGATACACCTCGGTTTAAAAATCATTTTGACTCATCACCTCAATAAATAGCTTTGCTTGAAAAGCAGCAAAAAAAATAAAGCGTCACTTAATTATATATTATTCTTAATGTGCCTAAGAGTACGATGTGAATGGCGAGCAAAGTGTTATTTATGTAATATATTAGCTCAAAAATAAAGTTGCCCTAGAATACTCAAATCATCTGGCTCAGAACGAAAGCTTTTTGTTGTAAAATTTTGAATCGTAAGTTTTAATTTTATGGTTAATTAATAACTATAGGCATTATTCTGCACCAATCCTTACTTTAGTTCCAATTACGGACTTCCTTTTTTAATCTATGAATACTCTTCCACCGAAATGAAATCAAATTTGCCTTTTTAAGTAATATTTATAAGGTGATTATTGAAACCTGATCCATAAATGAAGCAATCTTGATTTAACAAGCTCATATTGTCTTAGAGTTCGTAGTATTCTATGCATAGATGTGATGTCTACAGAGATGCCCGTTAACTGGCAAATCGGTTCATAGTTCCTGCCAAAAAATGGCAATAAAATAGTTTTATTTATGACACTGGAACGAGCATACTTCGACTTATATCACAGTAACCAATACCGGTGCTTCTATGTTTGCCTATCAACAATGCAATTACCGTTTACGCGTGCTTTGTCTTGATAAGCCTGCATTTCTAGAAAAAGGGAACGCGTGCTGCCACTCGGATGAACTTGCTATGAATACATGTGGCGAGGTCCTTTTAAATTGCACTCACTGTACATTTTGTCAATAAATCGCAAAAGCCAATGCGAGCTTATCAATTAAATTGTGGTTAATTGTTCAATTGATCATATATCAATTGAAAAATTAATCGGTATTTCCACTACAGCAGTCAGTGCATTTAATTATAATCATGGGAAGAGGTTGAATAGAGAATTTGATTACGCTCATTAGCGATTACGAATTAAGGTTGATGCCGTCATACCTATTTGTGGTGGATCCATCTGTCGGTCCAGGATTGAGTGCCGTCAACTAATGCGATAATTTCGGTAATTCCCACAATGCTGGTGCTTAGTCGCAAGGCAAAAACCCTGAGTGTTTCTCGGCTGCTACTATTAGAAGAGTTCATTAATCATATCCAAGAGGTCTTTAGGAGCTATTTTAATAATTTGAGATGACGTGCCCCAAATTGTCTGCTTTTTTCATCCGAGTTCCTGAACACGTCGGAAGTGTAAGCACACCCAAAGTGAATGCAGTCGATGATGATGAATAGGATTCCACATTCCAGTAAATGTAACAGCATAATGTGATCAAATATAAACAACGAATAGGTTGATAATTGCTTTGGTCACCGCAGTTTTATGCTGAAATCCGAAGAAATTTTGTAAATGTCAGAGCCGATCTCCAACTGTAGCCAAATCAGTCTTTGTTGATACCTACGGCTGCCAATCTCCATTGGTTGACGGTTACTTGTAGCGTTGGCCAGAGTTCGTTAAACGGCAATATTTCGCATTTATATCGGGATCTTTCTTATCTTATTTCGTGTCCATATCCGACAACTGCGAGTTAGACCACTTGAGTAAAATAAGAACGTCTTTATCGCATTTCTATTTGCGATTTCTATTTTAAATTGCACGAATATAGCTATTTTAGAAAATAAAGTTGATGTCAGATCATCTTGGAATGTAAGCCAGATAACCAGTAACAAATTAGTGCACACTGTTGAATTCGTCGGTAGTTAAAATTGAAGATAGGGATTTTATGAAGATACCTCTTTCATATGAAAAGATATCTAAAATACGCGAAACCGCTGGGGAATCAATTGAAAACCTGAACTATTTGTCAGACACTCCAGTCGGCTGAATTACACTTTGATTATCCCAAGGTATTGCAGTTCGTAAAAAGAACCTCGTTTCAGCTTTTCAGGCATGCATTTCTGCCTGTTTACGTGCTTTAAATTCTAATAAATAAGTAAATGCGATTTAGTTATTTTAACTTCATACCAAGTATATGAATCATTCAATTTCTCGAAATTCGTCTAATAAACTTCTTCAAAATTGATCTGATAGATGCTATATACCGGCCGTTTCCTTTTTTATTCCTCACTGGGGGCAATGAACTACTCTTCCGCTAACATCTGAATTCTATGCAAAAAGTACAGTCTAAATGAATCCCAAAAACAGTGCTCCTTTCCAATAATGCAGTGCAATCAATGAGAAGGGTTTTAATTCTCCTGAAACAAACTCAAGATTAGGACAGCTGGGAATGCCAAAAAGAACTGATGAGGCAAGTGTGTACGGTGGATGATGCAGGATACCTTGCAAACTTTGATTTGTATTATGGGTTATCGAAAACTAAACAAGCCCGAGAATCAGAGAGTTTGTCACTCTGTTTAAAGCTGTGTTGACACATAGGTATACAGCTATTCGGAACGTATTTGAATCCGTTCATGAACTTTCAACATGTTCTATTGAGAATTGGACTGGCAATACAAATACATCGCAGGTTCACTCATCCACATGAACGAGGTTGACTTCTCCATTGTTGCTAAATGCGAATGTTGCTCGTATTTTCAATCTGGTTATATTTAATTTCGTTGAGTAAAAGTTACCGTGAGCAGTAGTGTGTGCCTGAAAAATATAATCAGTATTTAGGAGAACCTACGAAATGGAACGAGACTTGAGGCATTGAAATATTGCAAGCAAAACTGTCATTTACCACTGACAAGCGTGAGCATTTTGCAACCCAGGATCCTTTATGTAAGCTAAGATCCCTGCAATTTGTCAATTCTGTTGAAATTTCCTTTAGTGCACTGTACATCGCAGCACTTTCTACATTTTCCATATCCGTGTCTCCATCGTTTTCCTCATTAACTGAATCAAAACCCGACCTCTGAAAGAAAGGGACTTACCAAACTTAGAAAAAAGTTGCACAAAAAGCCAGTAGAATAAGGAAGAGTGTTTTAGTCATAACAGCGTATGAGGGAGTGGGTGAGTGAATAAGTCTTTGGTTTTAGGCCTTTTATACTACTATTCAAAGTTTACCTGAACTTGCAAGATTGTGGGTTTATAATGTGTCAGATATTTTACATCAAATACTTCAAAGGATTGCAGATTGCAAACAAGACCTAACAACTACATGAGAAAAACTCAAAATTCAGGTAAACATGGAATTTTATAAAGAATATTTTCTATTTGTTTTATACCAAGAGTTCTTCTTTGACCGTTTAAATCTTTTTCATCCAAAGTGTTAATGAAGCGAACAAACAAGAATCATGGAATAGGGCGACTTGTATTATTACGATTTGCACATCTATCTAAAAATAATACTGTACTCGCAGCTCAGTGATTTCCATAAAACTGAGTCGAAATATAAATTGAATTAAGTGGCTTAAACTCGGAGCAACTATCTGACTGCTCACGAATAACTGATTTTGAGGATAAAAGCGAATAAAACAGTGTCTGCAAGTCCAATGGAAGACTACTGCATTTAAACGCCTTAAAAACATGTCAACAAATTATATGAAGTCATATAATTTTTTCATCAAGTTTCTTTTGCACCAAACGGCACAGATAAGGCGAAATAATGTCTGCCATTATTTCTTGCGAATGTATCATTTCCAGTACTGAACCGTGCCTTCCCACACATCTTTAAGCGTTGTGCTTGTATGTTCAAATCCGTGCTGGAATTGAAACTAATCACCGTTGGGTTAGTGCGACAACGACCCAAGAAATCGCTATTGACTTTTATTAACCTTCGTTGATTTAAACAAAATGTTTGTAGAAATTCAAAAAAAATATTAGATTACCCTATTATGCTGCTTATAAGGAATACAATTCTAATCTCAATTCTTATCTCCTCATAAGGGACGCGTAGAACTAGTCCTATTTGTCTGATTTGCCAGATTCATTATTTTAACTAAACATTTGCCATCTGTATTTTAAAGGAGCGTGGTTCGAGTACATTTCTCATAGCATATTATCCGATACCTCCTTAGTGGCGTCGTTTTAAGCATTTGGATTTAAAACTACTTGATCAAGTAACGTCTAAATTGCAAATTTTAAATTAATTCGGTCACTGACTCCATTTTACCCAACAATATGAAAATGTTTATGCCGATCATCCATCTAACTGAATCAAATGATTCTTTTAAATAGCGTGCAATAAGTCTTAAAATATCTTGGAAAATGCTCACTTTGGAAATCTAAGAAGTAAAATAAGTTTTGTTTACCTAAAAGGATCGTCGATGCTAATTAACTACGCAATTGTCAAACAAAGAATTTCAACTCTTGAATACCCCTTTTATTAGTAACTGCTTCTTTCTTGCTCAAATTAAATGGTTATTACAACCAAATTCCAAATTATATTTGGAGCGATAATTTTTGACAATGAAGATCAATATATATAATCAAAAATAAACATTTACCTACCAAATTTAAACATAGTTGGCAGTTTTAAGGAAGTTCATCAATAACCATGTTCCATCGAATTTCAACTTCTGTTAGCAAGATATGGTCGTGATTTTCCGTCCGTTCCTTTAATTTGCATTTTTTATCACGGTTTAAATATAAATTGCAAAATTATAGAAATAAAGAAAGCAGATTGAAAAAATGTGATCATTCCAAAAACGTTAAATGGTGGTAACTTTTGTTCTTTTGGCATTTCAATGGGCTTTATACCAAAAAGAACCTTTGTATTTATCGAGGGATTCAGAATAATTATTCACATATTGCAAAACTTGCTCAATTTCTGAGGAATAAAATATGATTGGTTTAAAATTGTTGACTAGCCAACAGGAATATGTGAACAATCAAACGGTACTCCATGCGGGCTCTGCAACTGTGAGACCTCTCGTTTAAATAACATGTTCTTTTTGGAGAAATAATGCTAAAGTGAATTTGCATCCTTGCTTAGTCAAAACAATAGTTAAACTTGGTGGAATTGCTCGTTTGACTGAACTTCAGTTTAAGCTTATGGAGCGCAGAGCCGATTCATTCAGGGTGCACAGTGACCTTTTATAACTACCTCTAGAGAACATTCCTTGAAAATGAGCTTGCGAGTTCACCTCATAGGTTCTCTCCTAGTTTTACATAAATGGTAAAAAATAAACAAATGTTGCATTCGACAACTCGATCATCAGTGCACTGTTCGAATCAAGTAGCTAAATGGCTTGCATTTGCCTACTCGAATTCACATTTCCAATAACAATGTTTGTTTCCTTAGCTAGTGTCAAGATTGCTAGTTTAAAAAGACGAGCAATCATGGCTTGAAAATGGCTTTCAAGTTTTACAATAACATCTTCGGTGTCCATTGTTTTTTGCTGTTTTCAATTAATATTTATATTTATAGCGCAATGATCATTTAAATCGGCATAATTTGTGCGCAAAACAGGGTCTTATTCATGATTGCTTCAAGGTAAACTAGACTCGATGCTTCCAAGTGATTATATCAACTATTCAGTCAACACCATCAACAATCTGTCAATGACACCATGCTTTTGGGAATTAAATAAATCATTAATTGTCAAGCATTTGCACCGATAGGTACCTGAAAAAGGTCACAAAAGCCATGTCTTTTCTGTAGCATAAATACCACGATGTATTTTCCTGATTTATGTGAAATAGGTGCTCCCTTAACCCTCAGGCTTTGAAACGGGATGTCTAAATATATTGGATGAAAAAGACAACGTTGTCTCTGTAACCAGATTATCGCAGAACACATTTTTACAGGGCATACATGAATAAGAGAACACTACGCCTACTTCAAGGGGCTTAAGAAAGCCCCAGTCGTCAAAAACCGGTAGTCTACTTCCCTTTACCAAATCAATAATGCGATCAATAACGTGTGCTGAAAAACTCCACCCACCAATTTTTAGAATATCCTTTCAAATCAGATTTTTCTAATGGAAGACGCTAGCACGAGCATCCGAATTTGCTTTGCGTCTCCATGTTGTAAGTTTCATACATTGCATAGACGTTCAAAGCCTGCATTTATCATTGTGACTATAAAATATTATACACGATGTGCTAGCGAGACTTTAAAGAAAACAGAAGCAGGTAAAATATTACTGTTATTAGAGATTTACATGAATTAAAATTCATGAGGAGATGTTGCAGATGGGCGATTTGAGGCTGATCCACCACTACTTAATTATGACCTCAAAATGCGTTTAACTAAGTTAGGTTGTTACTAATGGCTTTATCAGAGAGCGGACGGTAGTATATCTCTAGAGAAATATAGTTATAATTATGGCTATTTAAGGGGTGTAAGTAACGATTGGGTTCAAGGCATAACAAACCAGAGTTAACGCAAATCAGCCTTTGCTAAAACACAGACTCGGGTTATTAGGATATATTAAAATAGCTATCCTTCTTAGCATCTTAGCCAGTTCGAATCTTTCTTTTTAATTTACAACTGAAATATAATAGCCATAGAGTTTTTTTTTTCAATTGACAACTTTTTATGTTTCGCACTTAGGCCTCAATTTTCAACCATATTTTTGAACGAATTCGTCTTTTATTGGTACTCGTAAACCTCACAGCGTATCTGTCTAATTTAAATAACAAATTCATCTGCGAGATCTAGGGAAGAGAAGTCAAACATGGCTTTTTGATCAAAACCAAAATAATTGACAGTAGCTAATATAATTGCATGCCAACAATTAGAGTGAAGGAATTCATCGATTATCAAATACCTAATTAAATGCAACACTTGGTCCTTTGTTTCATTTGTTCGAAATTCACACAGAACAATACTTTAATGCCCCAGAAAGGGACTCAAACTGTTAATGGTGTGTTCTGAAAGAATTTACGGTTAGGGAGGGAAAGCCCTACCAGTACGTTGTCAATTGCAATTTACAATTTTGCTGTGCTTTTGGATGGGTACAGATAAAGGCCACATGGAGAGCCACCGTAGCAATGGTAATGACAAAAAATGCACTTGGGTACCCAGTAAGGGACGCCTCCGGATACTGTCTTACGGAATGGTAACAATAGATTAACTTAGATTGGGTCAAATATTTAACTGAAAATGGAAACTCGAGGGAAAGAAAGGCTATTCCACATAACTTCAGGAGCTTATTTAATTTTTATGAGTTATAATGCTATAATTTATTGTATTAACTATTAAATTTAACATTAAGTGATAAACAAATGTAACATATTGCAAACTGTAAATTGCCTACTTTACAAAAGTAGTTGAAAAATTTCCACTTGTTAAATTGAAAACATTTTGCAAATTCTAGCATTCGCAGTGAAGAATTTATTTTCAAAGCTCATAATCCACAGAACTTTCTGATTATTAAATGCATATCACATTTATCCATTGGAACTGGGTTTTGAATCTCTAGTGTTTTCCATGTTCTCATGCTCAACTGATCATTTGCACGATTCCAATGAGGAGGTCACGTTCAACCACAAAAGTCAGATGAGGAGCTCTACATGTGCCTGATATTTCATAGCTAGCAGTAATTCTGCAAATTTCTTTCCAAATGATAAATTTCTCGTTTTATTAATCCACGATATTTAAGCATAACACATTCTCGGCTGCATAAACTCAATAAGGATTGAAGTTGTATTACAATTTGCTGAAATTAGTCAGTAACATGAATTAAACACTTTATGCAATAGTTAAATAGGTTCATTTGTAAAGAGTGTTAAATTGGAAAAAGCAGGGGATAGCAAATAAACTCTATAACATAAATCACGAGAATACATCGTGGTATTTATGCTACAGAAATGTCATGATATTTTGTGACTTTTTAGGTACCTATCGGTACAAATGCTCGCCAATTAATGATTTGTTTAATATCAAAAGCATGATGCTATTGAAAGAAAGTGGGTGGTGTTGACCGAATAGTTGATATGACCACTTGGAAGCATCGAGTCCACTTTATCTTGATGTAATTATGATTAAGACCCCACTTTGCACACAAATTGTCTTCAATTAAATGCGCATTGTGCTATAAAATATACACTATTTGAAAACAGCCAAAGTGAATAGACACCAAAGACTTTATCGTAAAACTTGGAAGCCATTTTCAAGCCATGATTGCTCGTCTTGTTAAACTAGCAATCTTGACACTAGCTAAGGAAAAAACAAAGATATTGGAAATGTTAAATCGGGTAGGCAAATGCAAGCCATTTAGCTTGACATTATGGCATCGCATTTTCCATGTGTTTTAACAGAATATTGTTCATCTTAACCCACATTTTAAAGAATACAATCGATGAACTAATACAACAAATGTTCTCGTTCTGATAGCAACTGTATTGACAAGTTCCATTCATCCGTCAAACCAAGCCAAGATTTATTGGATTTTACGCATTTTCGTTTGAACTACAATGCATCCGATATTTAAAATATAGTACTATTAACACTAACCTTTGTAGGTCCGATGAATTTACAGGAAAACTGAACTAACATTTTCTGAAATAAAAATAGTATTTTTTAAAAGCAACTCAATAGGGTAATCTAATATGCGAGCACAGTTTTATTACATTTTACACAGATGATCTAACCTTTATCTGCATTTTTCGAAAACATTTTGTTTAAATCACCGAAGACTGATTAAATTCAATAGCGATTTCCTGGGTTGTTGTCGCACTAGCCCAACGGTGATTAGTTTCAATTCCAATATGGCCTTAAACATACAAGCACAAAGTTTAAAGATGTGTGGGAAGCCAGGGTTCAGTACTGGAAATGATACATTCGTAAGAAATTACTGCAGACGTTATTTTACCTTATCTGTTACGCTTGGTGTAGAAGAATCTTGATAAAAAAACATATGACTTGATATCATTTTTAAGGAGTTTAAATGCAATAGTCTTACATTTGACTTGCAGACACTGTTTTATTCGCTTTTATCCTCAAAATCAGTTATTCTTGAGCAGTCAGATAGTTGCTCCGAGTTTAAGCTACTTAATTCCATTTAATTTTTACTGAGTTTTATGGAAAGCACTGAGCTGCCAGTACAGTCTTAGTTTTTGATAGCTGGCGAAAATCGTAACAATACAAGTCGCTCTATTCCATGGTTCTTGTTTGTTCGATTCATTGCTACTTTGGATGAAAATATTTTAAACAATCAAAGAGGAACCCTTAGTATAAAACAAACGGAAAATATTCTTTAAATACTTCCAGGTTTACCAGTATTTTGAGTCTTCTCTATGGTAAGGTTATTAGAAATTCAATCATTTTATGCAATGTTTGCATTTCTACCAGTTAAATTATTTTTAGAAGGAAATAACACGAGCAGGTGCAGAAGATACTTGCATTGAAAATACCAGGCCTCCTGTCGATAGTATGCGAGATTAGGTGACTGTTGAGAAGTTCGTTTCAACTTGCGGTATGAGTATGCAAATACGTAAAATGACGTCGGTAGTCTTTTATCATCCCATATGTGTGCACACCTTCTGTAAGCACTATCGTGTTAGATTATAGATAAAGTATTCATCGATTTTGATTATAAAACCATCCACAAAGATACCAAAATATGGATACTTCTCAATCAAATATAAATTAAGGGATATTAACTTCACCATCGTGTTGTGAAATCAGACGTATTTAAATCAAGGTTCTTTGATGAAATAGGGGTTTTCAATTACAAACGGCCAAATCGAAAATGATTCTGAATGACCTTGCATAATAAATACAATTTTATTTCATCTCATTTATGTTCACTAAGTATTTTAACATTGTTATGTCTAAATGTGTCTAAAATGATAAAGACAAAATCCATTAACCATTTCTTAAATAATTATTTTTGTATTTAAGAAATGTAATATGGATTTCTTACGGAGTTATTGCAACTCTTAAACTTAAATCCTAACAGAAATCTAATTAAACCACATGAATTTAATGCATTTGGGCTTAACGCAATAAACAATTTAATTGTTCTTAAAGAAAAATAATTAAAGACTGAGAACGAAAACAAAGAGCCGTTATCCTTGAAATGCAATTTTGCATCAACGCCGTTGTATATCTACAGCTAAAATAAGGACTTTTAGAAGTTTTTTAGGTTCAGCTATTGCAATTATTTGTGTCTTTTAGAAATGGATTAATTTTGTTTTGAGTTCAGCGTCCCATGGTCACCACAAGCCTGAAAAATAGGATTATTTCGTCTAATAAATAATTTGGTAGACTAGCCCGTACTTCAGCTTCATAAACGTGGGTTTCAAACGACTAAAGGCACCTTCTGTAGCTTGTGTAAAACATAAGCCAGATCGGTGCTCTGAGCCACAAACTAGGTTAGCTAAAATGTGTTTTCTTATTGTTAGCAATCGCATTTCTTCCATCTGGTAAACAATGGTGTTTTATTTTTAGCCCCGTTAATTTTTTAAACATACTGCTACATTATTTAAAAAAGATTAAGAGTATACTTGGTTTGAGAGTCAGTTCGACTCATCACATTGATAAATAGCTTTGCCTTGAAAAGCAGCAGCAATTTAAAGCAACACTTAATTATATTTGACTTTTAATATGCTTCTAAGTTTGATGTGAATGGCGAGCAAAGTGTTATTTATGTAATATGTGATATCAAAAACAAAGTTGCCCTAGACTACCATAATCTCCCGACTCAGGACAAAAGCTTATTCTTGTAGAATTCTGATTCGTAAGTTTTAATTTAATGGTTAAATAAAACATGGATATTATTTTGCGCCACGAATTAATTTGGTTCCAATTACGGACTTCCTTGTTTCATCTATGAATATTATTCCCCTGATTTAAAAACTTGTTTTCTGTTTTTTCCAAGTGATTTTGCAAGGTGATCCTCTCAAACCCTATCCATCAATGATTTAATCTCAATTTCACAAACTAATATAGATTTGTAGTTTGAGATATTCAAGGAATGTGTGTAATATTTATAGAAATGTATCTTTAACCTGTAAAATGTTCCATGATTCTCGCAAAAAGAGGTAATGAAGTGGTTTCCTTTATGACACTGAAACGATCCTACTTCGATTTATATCACAGTGACCAATCCCTACCATCGCATTACCTACCAATCGTGAGACGTCACGATACAGTATTTTATCTTTCGCAGTAGAAGCATCCTTTAGTGTAAATTTTATTTATTTATTTATGTTAACATTTGTCATTAGTTGTGGTCCTTTCGTTATTGTGTCTGAGTGAACGAAAAAAGTTAGTCCATCTGTAGGACTGATAGGCTTGATCAACGGAGGATCATAATGATCTCATGATCTTACTTGCTGAAATAAACTGCGATTAAACATGCAGGAGCGATCAAGAGATATAATCTGATCTAATACGATTTTTGAAATATAAGAAAATATTTACAATAATGACTATCATTGCTAAAATTACGCTATTGCCATCTGTAAGGTTCAGGTCATGTTGCACACTGCAATCCTTTGAAATATTTTGACACATTATTGCAAAACATCCCTGTAAACATTGATTTCGTTGCTTTATTACTCTGAGGCAGGTTCTGTCCGGTATTAATATTCATGTAGTGTGAGGATAAACTAAAGTTTTCTCCATGACGGATAGCAGGGGATCTATCCCTTATGAGGATTCCTTAAATCAGAATGTGTCGAGTTGTCATTTTTACACTTTGCTTACGCTACTGACTGTTCTATATTATTTGAGTAGCCAAACATTTCAAATTCCTTTTTGCAGTAAAATATGTGGCACACAATATAAACTTATTTTCTTGTAAGTTCACGTAGACGGTGAACAGCATATATAAGTCCTGCAAACCAAGGACGTATTTATTCACTCACTCATAAGGTGTAAAAGAGCAAAACACTGTTTTTTATTCTATTTGCCTTCAGCAGAAATTTTTTCTAAGTTTGGTAATTTATTTTTTCTTTCAGAAGTCCAATTCAGATTCAGTTAATGGGGCAAACGATGGAGAGACGAATATAGAAAATGTAGCAAGTGCTGCGATGTATAGTGCACTTAAGGAAATTTCATCAGAAGTGATTAATTTAAAGGCTCTGAGATTAATTAAAGAATAGTGGGTTACAAAATGCTCACGCTTGACATTGGAAAATGCTAATTTTGCATGCAATATTTCAATGCTTCAAGTCAGATTCCATGTTATAATTACTTCTACAAACTGTTTTTACATTTCAGATAATAGTTGTAGCTCACCTCTTCCACTCTGCGAACGTGGATATCGCCAGATTGCTACTGCGAGCCACATTCGCTTTTAGCAATCGAAAAGTTAACCTCGTTCATGTTAATGAGTGTACCAGCCATCAAGTCCTATTGCCAGTCGATTTCATCTTAAAAAACGCATGCGAGTATATGCGCGTATTCCGAGACTGTCTGAATAGCTGTATTCCAATGTGTCAAGACAGGTTTTACCAGAGTGACGAACTCTTAGAGTCTCAGACTGGTAGAGATTTCGAAAATCCCTAGTCAGCATCAAAGTTTGCATGGTATTCTGCATCATTCACCATCCACAGTTGCCTCATCACTTTCTTTTGGCATTCTTCTCAAGTGATTATCCCTTATATCCTAATCTTGAGTTTGTTCTATGATAAATAAAGCCTTTCTTATTGATCACATTGCATTATTGAATACCTTTCTTGATTAAACTTTGGAATGGAGCACTATTCAAGCAGCTACTACCACCCTCTACAATGAACGTCTTTGAGATTCATTTAGACTGTACTACTTGCAAAGAGTGCAGATGCTAGCGGAAGAATATTTCGCAGTGGTTGCATATACATTCTCATTAATCTTGCCCTCAGTGAGGAATAAGACAGAAACAGTTAGTATATTACAACTAACTATCAGATCAATTTAGCAGAAACTGATCGCACTAATTTCGAGAAAATGAATGATTCATAAACTTTGTATGACTTTAAACTAAATAAATCGTATTTGCTAACTTGAATTGAAAGCAAGTCAACAAGCAGAAATGCAGGTCTGAAAAGCTGAAATGAGGCCCTTTTAACCAAATTCAATGCCTTGGGATATTCCATTTTTTACATCAGTTAATTGAAGGTGTCTGACAAGTCGTCAATGTTCTCAGTTGATTCCCTGGCGAGTTCGCGTATCTGTTTTCTAACATATTCATGCAATTTGAAATAGAGATCGTAAATGGAAATGCAATAAAGACGTTTTTATTTTGCTCAAGGTGTCGATGTGCAACATTGGTATCTACGATGACTGTCTTAAATACCTGATCACCTGAATAGTCAGAAAGTGAATGTCACTTCACAAGCATTCCCTTTCCTAATCCGATCAAAACCTTTAGGCGAGTCAACTCCATGGACTATTGCTTAGACTCCTATTGACCTTTAAATAGTGCAATGATGCATCCACTGACATCAACATAACTTCCACTGGATTATTGAGGATGCTGGGATCACCACCGGGATCACTGTTCTGCGCAATGGCTTATTACATCTCTTCGTTCTCTACGTTAGGTACCAGATTTACCACCATCAAAGTCTAGAAGAGTCAAAAACTATGCCATTAATTGGTTCCACAAAGGTCCTCCAAAAGCCTCCAGGTTAAGAGAAATAACCAGCATGTGGTGGCTGAGGTGTTGCTTACGCGCTTCCGTACGGAGTTGTGAACGCTTATTCAGGTGACGGAACACAAATCATGCAAGCAATTTGTTGTTGTTCCGTGGTCATCAGCGTGCTTTCCTTGAAAAGCGCATCCGTATCAGCTCAGCCCATAATCGTAGCAAACTTTTAAGCAATATTGCAAAGAATTGATGCAATTTAAACACTGCTGTTGAAATTTGTAAACAAATTGAAATAATATTTCATTGCTTTTGACAAGAAGGAATATAAACTTGCATAAGCCTGGACGATGGCATCCTTTTACAGTTTTTGATATTAATGCACTGAAAACACTTTAGATAAGTCCTTAGTGTCGCCATCCATTTTTTTCAAATTTGTCTAAATGTCGTTAACGAGAAATTCATTATATTTGAAATGAAGGATTTCAGATTGCATGTGATAAATTACATCGTTAAGAGGTTGTGTACGATTCAAACCGACGTATTTTATTTACCTTTTAAATGGAAATAAAATATAACTGTCACATACTCAGAAATTAATTGAATGATAAAAGACAGGATGCATCAAATTAAGCCAATCAAACACGGTTGTTAATACTTGATAAATACATCATCGATATTGTGGCACAGAAAGGTCTTCCAGTACAACTCCAAGTGGATACAATCGAGGTATTTGGCTAGACGTGGGTTTCAAGTCCAGATAATACGTTTCACTCTAAGACCCTATTTGAGTATGGAAGGGTGCCTCGGGTTCAATTCAGCTTCTTTCAGCTTCGTTTTTGCATCATCCCTCGGAGTAGACCTCACTCCTCGGAACTTTAACTATAGTTAATCATGATGTCTATCAAATCAGTGCAATTAACTTGAAATTTTCAAAAAAATTCTGCATTCTTAAATCCACATGGAATTTCTACCATTGTAGTTGAGTTTTGAATTGTAGTGGGGGCGAACGAAGTAGTCAAACGAATCGTTGGACCATTCTAAAACACTGCTGAAGTACACCAGTCAAACGTTCGGCCTCGTCAACCTCTCCAAATCTTAGCTAAAATGTTCAGTCAATGGAAGACAGAAGTGATTGATAACTATTCCCATGCAAATTTTGCAATCAATTGGTTTTAAAGCTAGTCGGATTGAGGCCGTACAAGGTTCTTATGGCGACCGTTATTTCAAGTTAAATCTTCTATTATTGCAGTCTAATTTTCTTGTCAACTGAACCTATTTTAAAGCGGACACAGGGGTTGACCGAAATAGTGGAAACACCCAAAGTTCTCATCGTAACCCTTGAACATGGTATAAACAATCCATGTTTTGTTTTACAACTCTGTTATTTGATGTAGTTATTTAAAATAAATACTTTTACTAGCACCTAAATATAGATTATAACATTATAAAATGGCAGACCACTTGGTCTTCCAGAGGCCAAATTGTTGCAATTGGATTCTCTCCAAGATGGATATACAACCCCGTTTAAGTTGTTGTGTCTATTAAAATTGTGGGTACTATAACGTTGGGTTGAAGAAATGAAGTGAATCTACCGAAAGAAGACAATTTCATCGATTAAAAATAGTAAACAATTCAGTGTCCTCAAGAATAATTATTGTTCAAGTCATTCGATTATAAAAACGGAGAACAAAGGTAGAGATTTTTGCAAATCCTTAGTTATTCTTTGCATTGTTGATAATACAGTTTTTGCGAAAGCACTGTTTGTCGAGCTAGCAATAAATAGTTAACTTCTCTTTCTTCTTGTAAAACAAAAATTATTTGACATATATTCAGAAAAGTGACCTTTGTAACTGGTAATTTAGCAGGAAGGAATGTGCGAATTTGTGTGTGTGGGTGTGTTAGGATTCGGTCGACCTGATTTGCAAGTAAACAGATCGGCCAATTAGATTTCGTTGGATACGCTCATGCCAAGAGGGGGTTCCGGAAGTGCGATGCCACTGTCAGGTCACCACAGTAATCCCCCTAGAGCTTTTGGTAGGATCTGAGATGCAGAAAGAAACGCCTGATAAACACTTACTGTAAATGGCTACCAGTCTAGAAGTCAAGTTTTCACTAAGTCCACAGCTTTTGCGAGGGACTTGCGTTGTCAAAAGTTTACTTTATGGAGTTATAGGCGTTATGGTGTGCATCGGGTTAGAATTGGGCAGAAGGGGTGAGGAATATAGTTTAGACTCTGATGGCTTCACAGGTAAGGCAATGTTTGGTCAACTGAGCGAGTGCATACATTTGTGAATCGAACCGAGTGATGGAAAACCCACCCGTGGTGCGACTGCGGCAAGAAAGGTTTCCACTCCACTTCGACTCGTCGGTGGAAATACCACAGTGTACAAGTGGCCATAGGTGAAGAGCTAGTCTGATGATGAATTAAAAAGGTGGATAATGGATGCAATTAGTGAAATATGGAAGACATGACTGGCATAGATGACTATCTGGAAAATAAATATGCTTTCCAAAAAGAAACAGGATTATGTTTTGATAGACTGTTGAGATGCCGTAGCTGCCAATTTCATTAGGATAACACTGAAGGTTAAGTGATGACTTAGGCATTTGCTGCATCATAAGATGATAGAAAGACCTTATTTGACTAATACAGAAGGTCATTTCACGACAATTGACGAATGGCTCAAAGACAAAGATTTCGCCTTCTTCCAAACACGCGTCTACTGGACTCAATTTTAAGTGCGTTTTTATCACAGTACTAAGTCATGGTGTCTATTTACCTGACAAATGTGAGCGATTTCTGTTGAGAAGTACGATTTAAGGCATCCAAAAATGGTTTATCATAAAAATAGAAACTGACATCAATAATTTCCTATAAGCACTCTTCTCTAAATATGTAAAAGAAATCGCATTGTACTTTGCAATGCTATCGAAACAACTCCTAAATAAAAACTGATGAAATTTCCCTGTCGGTTCTCATATGTAGGCTGCATACTACTTGAATAATAGTGTAGACTTTATATGATTTTTCGCTTGATTCTACGCAACTAATAATTGAAAACATTGTTTAATTGCTTTTCCACATAGACAGTTGAAGAAGTGATAATTTGCTTGTCAAAAATAGACAGTTTGTGAATAAACAGTAATACCCGCTTTCAGGCAAGGTTTATGAAAATACAGGGGCAGATCATCAGAGGCACCAGGTCGTCCAATGTAGCAATTTTTGGTAGGCCCAATTTGCCTATGAATTTTCTTGTCCCTTTTTCGTCATACGTATGCTAGAATTGCATGATTCGAACCTACGTTTAGACGACCATCTTACCACATTTATAAGATTAAGCAAGAACCCTTCAATAGGCGGATCACATTCAGGCGCCACTTAAGGCGAAATCGTAGTTGTGTATAAAGTAATTGTAAAGGAACCGTTTAGAAGAAAACTTACTCCACTCTTCCACACGTTAACAAAGTTTGAATTGTGAACGTAGATCCATATTTTTTAGAACTCCTAGTCGCTGGGTCCACTAGGACTGCAAAATATACCTCAATTTATACGATATACATTATCGGTGAAGCCTTACGAGACATGTTTGTGAAGCTACTGACTATCATCTTTTACTTTGATGAAAAAGGTATTTTAAT